>JAYJLV010056922.1:0-18403 GCA_036873485.1 Torymus texanus
GCGACACCTCGAGGGATTTTAATTGCGATTGTAACTCGATAGTGTGTGGCCGCCTGTGCGTGTTCACCCCCCCCCCCCCCCCCCAGTGCTGAGCAACAGTCTAGCGTACTGGAGGTACGTGCAAGTGTCGATAAAAACCTGGAGATAAGAGAACTTCTCTTAAAAGTTCGCGCGCGTGCGCGAGCAGCCGACGAGCCTCCTTCTATATCGCGCTGCAGATGCTTCGCAATTCACTTTGCTTAACTCTCGTAATGTTTGTTGTTTCAGGTATCGATAATAAGTTTCCTTTCGATTTCGATTAATGAAAAAATGATTGGATAGTCGTTGTCGTCGTAGCTGTTTTACTGTGTAGTATTACGAAACGATATTGGCAATTGGAAAGTGGATTGTAAATAAAATTTCTCTTGGAAATCGTTTCATTTTCAGAACTGGAAAAAAAGAAGATAATGCTTATAACCTTGTTACACAAAGAACAAATAGTAAAATACTTCTAACTTTACATGTTATGATTATGATACGTAAAACGTTATGGTGCGATACGAGCTTTACACTGATGTAGATACAGCCTTCATGTTACATCCTTGAAGTTTAGCAGAAATTTTCTTAACAACTTTCCAGGCACTTAAGACTGCCTAATTTGTTTAACACGTTCATGTTCCTTATGATAATCCAAGTTAGAAAACTTTCACTTCCAAACATGTTCGTTAGCCTCTCTATATTAATTTGCCCCACCGCAAAATTAAGCTCGACAATATCTGCAAAATTTATCCAAACGCTATTTCCACTTATAAATCTCACTTTACACTATACTCTCTCTTTATATATTTCAGCATTTCAATCTGCGCGAACAAGCAGTTGACTTTTCAAAACAACTAAAATTCGCGGTCGTCGTATAAGGCTTGAGGTCGACCCAAATCGTAAACTATCACGACATTCCCTCGCGCGGGCAAACTCCTTCTCACTCTCTCACTCTCTTTCTCTCTCTCTCTCTCCAGTCTTTCCAACTTCTCCTCTTCCGCAGTTCACACGCGCGTGCGGGCGCGACAATCCGGTATGGTAAATTCCCGCGCGTTTCAATAACTATTCGGCAGCAGCCGGTGCGCCTGCTCTCTACAACGGCCATCGTTGGCACTATGAAGAATTTTCCCGTCCTTCTCGTAGTCGCTGTCGTTGTCGTCCGTCGTTCTTTCGCTCTCCCGGAATTTTGTGTACACGTGCAGGCAATCGCGGCAGCTAGCGGCCGGGCGAAAAGGAGGAAGCGAATTCCCGGGTCGCGGTGAAAAACGACTTTTACTCTTTGAGGGAGGCAAGTTCGAAGGCAAGTGCCCTCAATTTCTCATCCGTTTGCGGAGCGAGCGATGTGCTCCACTCGGGGACACGTCGCCGGCAGCGCGGCTGCCCGAGCTTTTCAGCAGGCGGCGAGGCCGTCGCACGCGATCAAATGGATTTTCCCCTCTAATCGAGCAACGACGACGAGTAATATCGGGGCGCAAGCGCCGAGAGGCAAAGAAGTGAGGGAACGTCGGTAGGTTACGCGCGCGCGCACTGGTGGTGGTATACACATGGTAGGTAGTAGTAGTAGTGCTTAAAGCACTTGCGCGCGGTGAAAAAACCGCGACACGCGTTCCGCAGGAGGCGGAGGTGCATACTCGCGTCGCGCGACCGGGAAATTGAGAAAGAAGAAAGAGCCGAGAGAGATTTAGTAGCGAAATCCTGGGGAATATGAGATGGGATGAGCTATGCCTTTTTCACCCCGCAAATGAACTGTTTGCACCGCTTGGACCATTATTTTTTGTCAAGCTAAAAGCTCCGACGAAAGATATGCGCGTTCGCCCGGCTTGGCAGATGCGACCGTATATAAATATTAATTTATAATATTTACTGCGTGAAAGTTCACCGGTAATTAAACTGGACAAAACCGAACGGTCAAATGCGTCTCTTTCATCATTTGGTCCATTCAAATGGCAAAATGCTCCGTTTTGTTAATTAAAAACGAGCTCGTGCGATACCCGTCAGGCATTCGCCAATTTTTTAAGCGAATTAATTGTCGCGAGTTTTCATTAGACCAAAGAGATATCAAAGAAGCAACGCTACTGGCATAGGTTATAAATACACGAGATTACTAAAACAACGAAAACGCCTGCCACAAAGCAAAATACGGTATGTTCTTTATCATCGACGAGCTTCCTGCTAGCGCTTCCGAATAAAGAAATAACGACACTCTCGCGGATCATTGAAACTATTGCCGTAAACAGGATACTCACCCTCTGTTGGAATATCATAATTTAGCAAAAAGAGTCCGCCGGCTGCTTACTCTGTCGGGTAATACACACACGCTGTGAGAGCAAATAAAGAAGCTCGCGCTCTCTCTCGCGGAAGCATAAAGACGCCGCTACCGACAATGGCTGCCTTAGAGCAGCACGTGGCGCGAGAAAAATCGATGTAATGGTGTAATAGCAGCTACCGGTGTTGGTATGTGCACACTTTCTTTCTCACTCTCTCGCTCCTTAGCTCGTGCGCTACCGGATTTGCGAGCATTATGCTGAATATCGAGTAAATACGATCGTTCGGGGCGCCAAGTTCGCTGCCCCGTGCATGCGCCCGTTGGGAGTTATTATTCGCTTTCGCGGTGCTGTAAGGATGGGAGAAGCGTGCCGCGACTAACACTCAAGAAGAGAGAGTGTGTGAGAGGGAGAGGGAGAAGAAGGGGTTCCGAAAATCTGAGACGACGACGAGAGGAGGGTGGAGAGAAAGTGGCAAGAGGGATCGAAAGCATTTTTCTGACCCCCGGAGTCTAGTGGCCTCTCTCACTCTCGTGCGCGCTGAGACCGTTTCTCCAAACTGATGTGAAATTCAATTGTTCCAGCGCTAGCTCCTCTACTCTCTCCCTTCTGCAGCAGCGTTATGGTGGCTTTCTCGTGATTTTTCTTAATAATTTAAGAGGGTACTTTATTTTTGCGATCCCGCATAAATTCTAAAATTCTCGTTTGTTCTTACTGATTAAACGCACATATACTTGCCGAGCGAATTGAAATTTCTACGTATGCAAAATGAACGAAATATCCGTGAAACGGTTATTATGTAAAATACATGTTACAACATAGTTATCATGAACTTTGCGTATTACGTTACACGAATTGGAATTATGTTTACTACGTAAAATGTAATTGTAATGTTTATTTGATAACAGCGAATGAAAATCGAAGGTAATAATGAAAAAAGAACGATAATTATGTTACATACATTCAATTATACGCTTTGTTTATTAACTGTTTTCATGGGCAATATCAATATGTATTTGCAACGTTACCATCTATATATCTTTGTAATTTATATAAGATTTTTGCGTTTGCTCAAACGTAAACATAATAAAGCCGTCCTACATTAACCTGTATTTACTTCAAATATTATAATTTAATTGTTAGTGCGGAATATACTGTTCATTTATAGACAGTTCCCGTATAATTCGCATAAAATTATTCCACGTACAATATTAACAACATATTCGAAATAACTCTATATTCGGTAATTAACAAATTATGTCATTTTAATACATCTTAAAATAGTTTAAAAAACTTTATTTTATTATATCTTTGTTGGAAGTTTTTAGATTCACGTATTTTTTACATTCCATTACCATTTTGAATATTTACCATCAGCGAATAATTATATTCATTGCAGCATTCCAAACAGTACACTAACTGTATTTTTTCTCGCTGTTTTCAGGAGGACGCCGGTGCATTCAGCGGAGCGCACGCCCCATGATCCAGTAAGTACTATGAGAAACTTTTAAAACCGCGATTTAAATTCTCCTTTAACTTGTCCCGAGTAGAATAAAAAAAACGAGACAAAAATAACAATCGTTGAACTTTTCAAATTGTAAAGGTTCCTTTGAACAAAAAAAAAGAAAAGAAAAATAGAAGAAGAAGCGTGCTGGAGAAGAAGACCAAGCAAACGCGGGAAAGAAAGGCAAGGAATGTCAGGAATTGGAATTCAAAAACACGCCGTAAAAAATCAAGCCTGCAAAAGTAGGGAAGAGGGAGAAAGCTGATAGGGAAGCAGTTCCCCGGGTATGTCGTAAAAGTACGCGGCTGTCGTAAATGCATGACGTGGTTCGTCGGCGCTCGCGCGCAAGCTTTTCAATTTTTCCGAAAGGTGTGTGTGCGTCGCGCACTAGGTATACAGTCGGCTGCGTGCAATCCGTTTTTTTTCACGATCAGCACAAATGGGCCAGCAATTACTCGGAAGCCAGCGAGACGTGCGAAGGATACGAAGAGATTAGGGTGAGCGGAGTCGATTTCTTCGGCCCCATCTTCCCTCTCTCCCCTGTATACTCTAACACGTCCGCGCATGTTTGCGCCACACGTGAGAGCGAGAAGAGATACGTGTCTATGGCCGTCCGTCTCGTACTTCCCCCGAAATATATATACATAGAGACAGACAAGCATATATACACAATAGAGGCAAAAAGAAAAGAGAGAGGGAGGGTGGGACGGATCGTTCGCCGGTAGATAAGTAACGCTTTTTACTGCCCGACTCTGGAGCGCGACGTCCGTGAGAGATATTTTCAGTCCCGAGCTCCGCAGTCCTCTCCCTCTCTTGGTTTACCCCGGATACCGGGTCTCTCGTTCCCTCGTTTCCCGTACGCGCGCGTCTCGGCGAAATTTAATTGTGAAGTCGGACTGGCTCTCACTCCCAGCGCGCGTAGTCGGCCGCGAACGTCACGTAAGCGGCTGCAAACCAAATAAGGAAGCGAGCCATTTTAGTGAGATTGTTTATTTATTGGAATGCCACGGAGAGTGGGATAGTGAGAGAGAGAGAGAGAGAGAGAGAAAAAGCTTTGTTTTTTACCGACACTGGAACACGTACGACTCGGTGTGTTGTTTGTTAAATTGTTTTCGCAGCGAGGCGGATTATTTCGCCGGAAGGTTTATTTTGTTTTTTGTAATGAAAATTTAATTTAATATTATTTGTTGTCCCTTGCAGGACTTTTGCAAAACTCGTGGATATAACCATAAAATGTACATACTTTTGAGTAGATGCTTTTTCCTTTGCTGTCTCTTGCGCTGCAAATGAAAAGTCAGAAAAACAAATTTGTGGAAGCGTATTTAGCAAAGTAATCAATATGCTCCGGCATACTTAAAATTCAGATGTGGAATTACAATATTTTATTATTATTTTATTATTAAATTCGAGCTACGTGTAAATATAAAACAATCGATATTATTTCGCGTTGTACATAATATATAGATAAATCAATTTACAACGCACGGAGTTATTATTAATTTTTCGAATCGCTCTCAAATATTTTTTCCGCGCGATAAACGTTTAATTGAATCCCCAATATTATATGCAGCGCACGCACTTATCAGATTTGGAATACAATTATTGTATCACGTAATTTTGCGGTGCCGGTTGGTCGCTATAGTTAATATGAGAGTGCGCAGCGTATAGCTCGCTACGCGGATACATACATATGTATAATACGAGCGGTGATGCAAGCGTGTAAGTGTGCAGCGTATCGGTCATTAGAATTACCACTGAGCGGCCGAATAATGCTGTAGCCCGCCTGACCCCCTGTATCTACTGACAAGACAGCAACAGCAGCCCGCCCGGGCAGTAGTTACACGCGAATGTGGTCGGACGCCGTCGTGTGCGTATATGCGTGAGAGCGGGCCAACCGCATGTAACTACGTCACAACTATCGCTTCTTGACACGCGCACACGTGATAGAGGAAAACTATTCCCTTCCCCATCCACTCCCCCCCGCGAAACTCCACTGTTGCGCTCCTGCCTCGACTGATTTATCTATGTCAATTTAATTTGAAATTGAAAGTCAACACGCTTCATCGAGCACGTGATTATTGCTGATTTGAATCACCGACAAAGTAGCTCGACGTTTCGCGTTTGCTGTGTTAACGTTAGCAATGTTGGGAACACTCTCTCTCTCTCTCTCTCTCTTTATCTCTATCGTTGTCCCGAGTTGTACATTTTCATGTCGAAAATCAAAATGGGTCCATCGCTATCTCTCTTGTGTCCCGAGAGCAAGGGAGAAGCTATATGTAGGGAGGGAGAATTTTACATGAATATGATAATGTTGAGATATTTTCGTTACCGGCGTCGTGCACAATAAGTTTATCCCGGAGAATGGGGAAGTTTCCTTTTCACGGCTCGCTGATATATACAGACTCATGTGTGTGCGAGCGAGTGAGCGCGTCGCGCATAGTCGCGCGCGTGCTGGCGTTTTTTTCCGCTCTCGTCTCTCTCTCTCTCTCTCTCTCTCGCTCTCTCATGCGCGCGCCATGAATACTGAATTCCCCCGGCAAACCACAGAGCAGGCAGCGCATAAGAGCGCAGTCGACAAATGTGCCAGAGGAAGTTCCAACGAAGCTCGCGCGCGATAAGTTAGGCGAGAGGTAGTATATGTGTATATGTATGTCCGTGTATATATATGTGTGTGTCGCGCTCACCCGAGTTCCGCTCGAGTTCGAGTTCGCACACAGTGTCGACAGTGACCGCTGCCCGCTTACTCGGCTCCGCTCGGTTTCACCGATGTGCAGAGCTGCCGCCGCTGCCGCTGCTGTCCCTCTCTCGGACGCGAAACTCGAAAACTCGAGCGCGCGCTCTCTCGGCGGGGGGTGCCGAGTGAAATAAAATCGATATGCCGCGCCCGAGTCTCTCTCTCTCTCTCTCTCTCGCTGGACTCTCGGCGCTATACTGCTACTGCTGCCCAGACAACCCCACTACTGCCGCCGCGCGCTTCCGGTGTGTCATCCGCTCTTTTAGTCCATCCTTTTACCTATACTGTTCTCGAGCTATGCGCGCTCTCTCGCACTCTCTCTCACTCTGTTCTTCTGTAGACGCGCGAGTAGAGACAAGCGGCGACTCGCTTTCTCTTTCTTTCTGTTGGAATGTAGTTGCGGTATCGTTTACGGGTGGAAAAGGCCAGCTGAGTTCCGATAATGCAAATCAATTTCGACTGGTCCTTTTTTACTTGGTTGACTGATAATTGATTTACTTTTAAAGCAATAGTGGACACTCGAAATACATTTTCACTTAGAAATAAATATTTCTTGTGTTATAATTGTTTTGTATTTTTACAGGGAAAGAAAACATTATTTTTTGCAATAAAATTTTTAATTTAAATTCATCTTAATATCAAGCCCGGTAAAAAAACCGTTTAGAAATATGAAGTCCTTGCGCAAACGTTGTAACAACACAGTTTTTATTGCACTTTCGACTTTTATTTGTTCTTGCTCATACTTTTTGGTTTCTTTTATGGCTAGCGTTTGTACACACACATATATACACACATACATTCCTTAAGCCTTTTTGATCTTCCTGTTTTCCCATGTCGCCTTCTGCCTTAACTTTTCCCTCCCCCCCCCTCTCTTCCAGCCCGCCGGCTTTTTTGTACTTTCTCTTTCCGTCCCTCGTTTCGCTTCTTAGTTCGACGTCCCATGGAATGTACAGAGATAGCAAGGGATTACGCGGAAGCCTTTTTATTTTGCGAGAGTGCAACGTGACGAGAATAAATGGCGGACTCACATACCGCCGCTCAAAACAGACTTGCGCTCCCACACGCCACGCCCTTCACATATACTCGATCCTGCTCTATGGAATTTCGCGCCCGAATGAATCCGATATTTTTTTCCTTCTTGCTTTTTCAACCCTTTGGCTGTCGCCTGTATAAAAACGTGTTTCTCTTTCATTCCTCAGACACGACGTTAATGAAGGTCCTTCGATACCTCTATACAATTCTCGAAAAACCTTTCGATTATTTCATATTTACGATCGACTGCTTGCAGATAAAAACTGTTTTATACTAATTAAGGCTCATCGAAAGAGGCACCTTCCCCAAAAATCCTAGAGCCGTCATTAAGATACGCCTAATTGGTCACAGCACGAGACAGAACGCGCGATGACAAGAAGAAGAAGCGTCCCTAGGTCAGTGTATCTCCACTGTTAGCAGAGAGCGAAAAAAGCACGCGGAAGCTCTGTTAATTAAGCCGGCAGACGGTCGGATGGGTGCATGCGTTGCTGCAACAGCGTTCCTCACGGGGACTATACTCGCTTCCGCGCGCGCATTCTTGAGCTTACCGAGCGATCAAGACGGATGAAGTGCAAGGCGACACGACGCGCGCGCGCGCAGAAGCCACGATGACAAATGGACTGTCGCAATGGCAAAGATAGAACGTTTCTTCCGCGGCTCCTGCCGCCACCGGCATTTTCTTCTAACGGGCTTCCCCCGTGCTTAGCCTGCTTACTTTCTCTCTCTCTCTTCCCAATGATGGATTCTTATTCGCCTTTGCTCTCTCGCTCTCCGCCTTAACCTTTTTCGTCGTCTCGGAGCAAAATTTTTATAGACCGTCGAGCGTAATTCGACGACAGCCGCTGCTACGAGATCCATTACTCGCGAGCGAAATTCTCGAGCGGGCCAGTGTATACGTGTGTATATATATATGAGGGGAGGTATGTATACGAGGTAGCATTCACAGGCGTCTATTTCGAATTCCGCGCCGGTGGCCCCATTTACATAAGGCTGCAGCAGCAGCAGCAGTAGCAGTGTGACGCTCGTCAATGCGCGCGGGGGAGCATTCGCGATTCGAGACTCGTTTGCCGTGAGAAAAGTAGACCCTCCTCTCCCTCTTCCGCGCGCGTGCGCCTGTTACTTTTATACTTACGCGCGGGTATCGGGCTCTCTCAAGACTACTACCGATACACCATTTATTTCGACCGTGAGCACCGGAATTCCTCGCCCTCTCTCTTTTTCGAGTGTATAGAGTAGTAGTGCGAACGAACTATTACACACTATATCGTAGCTCCCTCGGCTCTTTCTTTCTCTCCTTTCTCCGCAATTGAAATTTCATAATAAATGTCGAGACGCGTCGAACTTTTACCCGCGTGGCTTTATTTATGGACTGCGCGCGCGTGCAAGGCGGGTGTATTTTCTCCGACTTCGGGATAGATAAATCCCCAGGCGATTATTTCGCGTGCGAACGCTACTGCCACCGCCCTCTAGTTCCCCTCCTCGTCGTGACTTTTGACAAAGGGCTCGCGAAGAGGGAGAAAACGTAGTTCTGCGTGATTTAGCAAATGGGAATGGCTTATAAATGGGCCGTTTTCCAGGAGAAATTGAGCCTTTGTTTGGGAATTATATCGGTTTTTCAGCCGGGCGCTATTGGCACAAAAATTACCGGCAGACTCTCGGCTCGGTGGCTGCAGTTGCGCCACAATGGCACGACGGAGCCCTTTATCGCATAACAGCGTCACGTAACCTGAGACTCGACTCTCTTTTCGCTCTCGCATTGCTCTCTCTCTCTCTCCCTCTTTTTCTCTTTTTTCCGCTGCGACGACGCGAGCCTCTGTGTGCGGGGGTGTGGGCGAGCGTGGCTGTTTGACCTGACCCAGGGCAGCTAGAGAGAGATGAAACTGGCGAACGAGCTCTGTATAGCAGCGTGCACTCGCTCGCACACAGGGCTCTGCCACTTGACTAGGAGAGCGAGACGAATCGAGATCAAAGACAGACTCGAGTGAAAAGGCCGAAAAAATAAAAGTCCCTCCGTCCGAGAGGAGGGAGTGGGGCGACAATGCGAGCGGGACAGTCCGAGTGAGTAAGAGAGGGAAAGAGAGGAGAACTCGCCGAGCGTGATGAGGGCAAGAGAGGGACGAATGGAACGAAGTGTAGAGGAAAATGAGAGGAAAGAGTCGTGCTCTGTTCCCCACTGCCTCTCACCACCTCCACACTGCAGCATCCGGAAAAGCAGCTAACGCGCTCGCTCGCATCCGTTTGAGAGCTTGTATTTACTCATTCCGATTCCTTTCCGCCTCACCGGTGAATTCCCGCGGCATTCTACGACGCGCTACGTCGCGTATACGTACGTATACTATAGTAGTACATATAACAGAGAGAGAGAGAGAGAGAGAGAAAGCTAGAGCAGCCAATAACTGCGCGTGGAAAACTAACTTAGTCTCTCGACAGCGCTATACCGCCACGCGGATGGATTTGCTCACCTGCCTTTGCATCAGTTCCCCCCTGCTTCTATGTGCGCGCATTAATTCCGGCAAGCCGAGCGCACGCGAGCTCACTTCAGAAATTGAATGGCATATATGCCCTAGCTTCGTTCTCTCTCTCTCTCTCTCGCTCTCTCCGGTCGCTCGCTCGAGCGAAAATTGGCATTTCGAAATATTTCGCGCCCCTGCGGCTTGAACGCTCGCGAGCTTCGAACAATTTCTCGTTACGCCGTATACTGGATCTGTGCTCGCGCTGTGCGTTACCCAAGCGCGAGTGCGTCCAGCGGAGCAGCCTCTAAGCCCTGAGGAAAATCGTTTTCGTTAACGTATATATACACCTGCCTGCTATGGCGTAGTAGCTTGTGTTACTGTTCATCGTACGTTTCCGGAATGCAATTTGAGCTGTATCAAGACTACCTGACGGACATTTTAAAAATTTTCAACATTTGCACGAGGTGAAGGAGCCGTTTTCTTTTCCCATGCGAAGCACGAGCGTGTCTTTGTAAAAAGTTTAAAGAAACTGCCAAGTTGAAGAGCTTTCAGAAAAGGGCAAGTTCCCTTTAAAATGTTTAAGAAATTATTTTTCTTTGTAAAATTTACCTTATTATAATAATAATAATTGAAACACTGTTCCGTTGTAAACTATGATTAAAATATCTCCTGGGTTTGTGCAGTGTTGAGCTGTACAAATTTGATGTGGCTCGCTAAAGTGTATATTCAATTACAATCTTCGTGAGGTTACCTATAGTATGACCTACAGCCCCGGGCAACTGATTGTCTTGTACGTGCCGTTGACATTTTGCATGTACAACTAATAACGGAACTACTCCGCTACAGCTCATGTTCGTTAATTAAGCTAATCAATACATTGTCATAATGTGTGTGTTCATTAACAGTAATCGTTCACGCTATTTCTTTAATTTCCCCCCTCCATGTTGTTATACAATTTTATATCACCTTTATTACTTCTAATCAACTTTCGCAATTTATATCCTTGACCTTTCTCATAACCTAACATAAACAGCGAAAATTATTGAAATAAGCGGGCAGCGTTATAAAAAAAACTTATTACGATCACTCCGAGTTACGATTATGCATCAGTAAATTCTCTCGTCGAGCTCTCGCGGCTGATCCCCCACGTGCTGATATATACGGATAATAACGCGTTATATTTCGGCGATTGATGGTTTCCCGCGAGTGTAAGCAGGGATCAATTGAATTTATCACCCCGAATAAATCCATCGGCGGGCCGTTCGCAGTTGCTCGCTCGCGCGCCGCAATATGCTTTACGCTTCGTATTATGAGAAAAGTTGTGAAGAAAGTACGTTCGCGGGCTGGGGAAGAAGAATGGAATCAGTGCGCCGGGCATCGGGGGTGATAAAAAGGCCCGAAACTTGTTGATACACGAGTAGTAGGGAGAGAGAGAAAAGGTATATATATCGGTGAAGGGAGTCGTTTCCGGTATATCGTGTGTTTTCCGATGCTCGACGCCATTCTCGCTACAGTCGTTTTACGCGAGCTCACAGTAAGAGAGAACTTTCACTTATCTCCCTCTTTCTCTCTCTTTCTCCCGTATATACAGAGATCCCTCGGCTTACGGGATGACGGGGGGAACCACCACGTAGTAACTGCTCCTAATTTATTCTCCATCTGCGAGGAGAGGCGAGGGTGAGCCTTATTTATTTCTGGAACTTCTTCGTCGCGTGCGCACTCGTGCACAAGAGAGAAGAACGAACGAGCATGAGAGAATAAGGGCGTAGAAGTAAATGAAGATGAAGGGACGTGAACGAGAGGCGAGAGGAAAGAAGAGAGAGAGAGGGGGGGGAGAAAAAGAGGAACGATATAATATCCTGTCGGCCTAGAAAGCCGAGGGTTCAGCTCAGCTAATAGAAATATAAATCAGAAACTCTTTTGGGACACTCGCCGTGTATTACCGCGTCCGGGGACTGTATGAGTGAGAATAAGTGGTGTAGGTGGACACTCATCTCGAGTAGTAGAAAAAATGTAGTCACGGCAGTTGGCCCTTAATATTTCTTTTTCTTTATCTATTTATGCCAATTGCGTGAAGGTGCGAGCACGTACGCTTTCGACACGGCAAAATAGAAACGCACCCTTTGGTCTGCACCTCTTTCGAGAGATATAGAAAAGGGGGAAGAAAGTATCTCGGAAAACGGGCTGCACGATCAGGAATTATTATCGAATCTCGAGTCGTTCGCAAGCCCAGTAGTCGTAAAGCTGTAGGGGGAAAAGTGAAATCGTCCGCAGTTTTCGCAGCTCTCGGCGGCTCGAGAGAAGGAGGTGAAAAAGCGAGAAAGAAAGAGTGAGAGGGTGAGGGACTTTTAAGAGGCAAAGTGGACGCGGAAATAAAATACGAAAATAGAGGGGCGGAGGCCCTGTGCTGCCTGTGCCTGCTGCTGCTTCTACTACTACCACTACTGCTGCTGCTGCTGCTGCTACTACTCTCCGGAGGAAAATTTCGAAGCCCCGATGCTGCGCGAGCTCGGTAAGGAGAGACTCTTGACGAGTTCTTCTCGCTCTCTTTTCGCGGTTCTCAACGGCGTCGGCGGCAGCAGCGGTGGCAAGGGCTCCTTGCGCGATTACTTCGCCGGAACTCGTTCAGAACTTCATTTCTCGCGCTGTGGAGTGCAAAAAAAGATTCATTACACTTCCGAACAATTGCACCCGACCCCTCGAATATTTCCAGGGATTCAGATTCCTTCCGAAAAACTGAACGGAGATGTCGGATTTCCAATCATATGTTCGACAACTATTTGCTCCTCGTTTTTCTTTCGGTCGACGTTGAGTAAAAAGCAAGAAAAGCATATTGGATTTTCATATATAAAAGATACTTTATTATTATTCGAAAAGTTTTGAACGGAGGTCGTCGGAAAGTTGAAGTTTCACAAGAACATGTTAATATTTAAGTCGGTACTCGGCGACGATTACCTCGAAATCCAGTTAATGAAAAAGCAGTATCACTCACAGGGATCCTCTCTATATAGACACACCGTCCTGTCCCTGGTGATATAGGCAGCAGAGCTTAAAGCTCCGAGGTCGAGTCTGTTGCATTGAAAATGGATGATATCCCCCTCGAGCTAGAGAGACGTGTGCGGGAGGATGAGAGGATGGTATAAGGGTATAGGTGAGGTATAAGGGCGCGACGGCGACGCGGCGGTGGCTGCAGTAGGATGCGGGCGTCGAAAGCACGTGCGTATCCCGGCAAAACGCCTCTCGGATCACTTGCCACCCTCGGGAGCGTAACCCCTTGAACTACCTCCACACAGCTCTCGTTCACCTCTCTCCCTCTCTCCCTTTCGCCGCACCGCACTTCATCCACTTCCTCGCCGAGGCGCTTGGCAAGATCCTTCGCGTCGCGCAGAGTCCGACGGGAGGAGGGGAAGCGCATCCATGGCCGCAGAGACCCAGCCAAGGAGAGGAGAGAGAAGAGAGGAGAGGTGAGCGCGCGACGGCAGCTCTCGAAACTGCCGAGTTGCAAATGTATCGTTAGCCCGTGAGCGTGCTTCGAGAGTTACCCAGCTTCTAGTCCCCCTTCTTGCGTGATACACTCCCCTTACCTCCCCCACCCCCCCGCCAACGTGCACTGCTGTCGACGCGTTTCTTACTACTATACGAGAGCGAGGGAGAGGTTCTCTATATACCTTCGACCACTTCGACTTCCCCTCGCGCACCTATACGAGTCTCGCATGTGCCTCGTACTGTGTGTATTGCGTGTGCGCCCGTGTGTGTCGCGCGCGAGTAGCAGTTGACACGATCGACACCGGGCTCGAAACTTCCGGACGTTCTAGCTATATAACGGTGCTCCCACGATTATTAATGTTGTTTTCATGACTAGATGGGGCGCGACTTGTCGAGTTTGACCTTGTTTTTTTTTATCCTAAGCGCTAAATCAATCGTGACCTCTGTGTCTGCTGTATTGAAGTGTTTTCCAACGTCTATTGTTTTTTCTTTCTTGCATAAAAAGTTCAGGATATATCCGAGTACATTTTTCTGGTTTACGTTTTCATCATCTTTTTTTATCGCTCTGCGTCGAAAGTCAGCATCGTTGTGTGGCGTATGGAATAATGAAACGTCGATTAGCTTTATTTTATCGGTAAACGATTGTTTGGGGAATTCCAATAGGTGATACGTGAAAAGACAAGAGATGGGAAGAGGAAAAGGGAATCATGGGGAATTCAGTAGCTTTATGATTTATAACAATGTGCCTACATTCCGATTCCATTAGAGTGGCGAGCGTGTAGTAGTGGTAGTATTAGTGAGCGCCTGCGGAGCCTTTTGAGAAATGAAAACTTTACGAGCCATCTCGATGAAAGGGAGATCATAATAGCGCGTATATCTTCGCGATGGTCGAAAGCGCGAGGACACTGAGAGCGCTCTGAAAGGACCTTCAGTGCGCGTGCGAGAGTGGAGAGCTTCCTGGAGGAAATCCACTGTCTACGCTTGAAACTACGCTACTAAGTTTCCCTCGAATAACCTATTGAGATTACATCATCTCCCGCTATATCGCTCGTTTAGTTCAAACTCGAGTTTTGATCATTTTATTCTTTTATTTTTTCGAAAAATATCAATTTTAACGTGTTTTTCAAAGGGAACATTTTTAGTACTTGCAAATTGATATTGGTAAAATATTGAATAACTATGTTTGTTATATTTAGCTTTTGAAGCTTGTTAAATTAATCTGAATAAACTTGTATGAATTTACAATATAATAGGTAGTTTTTATGTTTATTTATTATCGTTTTTATAAAAAAAAGCTTGTTTTACAACGGAAAAATAAAATCCAGCAAACCCAATGAAAAAGTCATAAATTTTAAAACAAAAAAGTAAAATCCCTTTCACCCTCTCGAGCTTCAACCGCGACATAGATAGAAAATAAAATCTTATCAGAGCTTGACTTCGCGCTTCGATGACTCTTTTACGCTCATTTACGATCGATGATATCGAATCAGAGTGTAAGAGTGCGGCTCTCTCCCCATAACCACGGATCGATCCCGCGGACTCTTTAGTCTCGATGAGACTCGAATAATTCTCTCTTTCTCTCTGGCGTGTAGTCTCTCTCTCTCTCTCTCTCTCTCTCTCTCTCTCTTTCTCTCTCTCTTTCTCTCTCGCCCCTTGCCCCTGCAGCACAGCGCCCGGATAATTAAGGAAGTTTTGTCGGGACAATCAGAATCCTGGTTTGCCCTGGCGTTCTGGTTTCTGGATTTTGCGATGCTCGCGCGCGCTCACTCACTCGCGAGGATGAGGTTGAGGAGGGGGACGATGAGCTTCATGCAGCAGCGGTCTACTAGTTTCACCGAGGAATGTCAATACTACGGGAACTTTCCCATGCCGCCAGCGCCGAGCGAACGAAAATACGAGCGTCTCCGTCTATCGCTCTGTTTACCAAGTTCGCTCCATTGACGCGTCGCTGAAAGCCGTGCGCTATCTCGACTTTGGTTAATTTTTACTCCGAGAAAGAGAGTGCAGCTTCTCCTCACCCACTCCCTCCCTCTCTTTCTCTCTCTTACTCTAATAATTAGAACTTAATTGAATAGTCGGCGAACGATAACTTCGGCGCGAATTTCGAGGAGTGTAGCTCTCGCGCCGTTAATTAAAGCGTTTCTTTTTTCTTCCCTCGTGACGACGATGACGACCAACTTTTATCGAGAAAATTCCGGATGATAAGTACAATATTATATTACGGCTGAGCGCAAGGGGGTGGGGGGAGAGCGAAGAAGTCAAAAGGACTGTGCGAGAGAAAAATAAAAGGAATTATGGACGATGGCCCGGAGGTACGAGAGCAGAATCGACTCCTTTCTCGCTCTTTCGCTCCTTCTCTCCTTCTGTCCGCTTGTGTATTGTCTTTTCCATTTACTACGCGTACGCCATCCTTTGCCTCACCTTTTTCTTTCTCTCTCTCTCTTACTCTGGTGTTCTCGAGTGGCTTAATGGAAAAAGGGTCCCGAGAGAGCGCTGAAACCTGGCCATCGAAATCTCGGAATATCCCACCTGGGATTCGGGACAATAATTCTAAAAATATTGCCGCCTTATTCCTTCGCTGGCCCCTCGGCAATGAGCACTTAATAAGCTCCCCTTTCCCTTCGCGTATCTCTTTTCCTTCTATTTTTTGTTCTTCCTCTCTCGATTTTCGCACACCTTTTTCTCACCTCCTGATCCCGCTGTAATTATCCGCGAATGACGCACACGGAAGCGACGGGTTTCGTTGAAAAATACCTTCCGCGGTTGGACTCGATACAGAGACAATTTTTCTTCGAAACCGCTGCGAGATGGAGTCTTATCGCCTCGTTCCAACAGCTGAACAACAATGTACTTAGAAAATCCTACTGGAGTACGTCGCGAGACGGCTACTGTTGTATCAGCTTCGATCGATCGTCTTCGTCCCTTTCTTACGCGTGTCCATCCTCTTTCTCTCTTCCTCTCGAATATCGTACAAAACTTGATGCTCTCTTCGCAGTCGCTTCCAGCACGTACGCGCGCGTGTGTGTGTGTGTCGGTTGGCATGCTCACTCCTGCCGTTGCCGCCGCGTCGAAGTTATTGCCTCGGTTTTTATTGCGCGAGTTATTGCGCATCAGAGAATGGACCAAGAAGGACGCGCAGCAAATTCGCTCGTCCCCTCCTCCTTCCCCTCGCCCCATGCTTTTCCACGTTGTATTTGCCTTCCTTTTATTTTCTTCCATGTACTTTCATTTTTTATGACCCCCGATGCTTTTCCTTTTCCGCTATTTACCCGCCTCATGATCATCCTTCCTCTTCTCCACGAGTCAATTGTATTGTTTTTCTACCAAAGTGCAGCATATATTCATAGAGAAATTAAAGTACAGTAGGTTCTTTCATGCAACGCGCATTTTCCGCGTATCCCCAAGATTGTTTTCTTATTGCATTATAAATTCACTTACCGAACCAACGCTCACAGTATATTATATTTGTTATGAAACGAAATAAGTTTTACGTATACGTCTGTAGTGCATTTTCACTCTTGTACGCTCTCACTCTCTCTCTCCCCTTTATATATTTTCCTTTTTAACCCAGCACTTCTCCGGCTGCCGCAAAACGCTCAGAATTCTTATCTCGCGCGTCCCGGAGAACGCGAGCACTGGCACGAACTCACGCCGGCGATCTCTCGCATAACGAAATCGGAAAAGCATACACGCTCGTGCAAACCCAAGTGTTCCTTTGAAAAATTTGCAGCGCGAAAGGAACCTCTCTCTCTCTCTCTCTCTCTCTCTCTCTCTCTTTCTCCCTGCGGGAGGCGACACACACAAGGAAAAGCCCGCGAGGCGTCGATCTGCATATCTATATATGACATTGTCGGGAGGGAGAAACATTACTCACAGGTCAGCGAGGATCCGAGGCGTCGACTCTGCGGCCCTCCGCAGCCAGGCGCGATGACAAAGTATCATAGGCAGTGGTTCGGTCATCGGTCGCGGGCGTCGTCTTCGACAGCTGGCAGCACACAAAGAGAGAGCGAGAGAGAGATAGAGAGAGAGTATGTGTGTTGGCCCGAGTGAGCTGGAGGTATGTGCACTGACGCGAAAATCGCCAATGCCGGTGTACACATACCGAAAATAGACGATCTGTTTCGTTCTACGCGAGAAAGCTTGCCGCGATTTTGACTTCCCCGCGACAAAAAGGCTGTGTGTTGTGCGCTGCTGCCGCTGCAGCACACCGAACTTTTTCGATAAAAGCGCCAGCTCACTCGCCTTTACAGCGCGCTAAGCCTCTCGCTCTATATAATCTCTTAAGCTTTTATTTTCGTGTCTTCGGGCGCTTTGTGCAAGCGCGCGTGTGGCTTCCTTCGCTCGCGCGCGCGCGTGCGACGTCTAAATATACTATATAAGGAAGCGACGTAAGAATATTTCGTGCCGAGGCTTCGGCGAAAACTCTATTTTTCTATATAAAACGCGCCTCGTAGATTATTTGCCCTTTCAGTGACGTGAAAGTTTTTAAAAGTCCGCCGAGATTGCAAAAATATATATATATAGGATTTACAGGTGCAACTACTGTCGTCTTATCTGCAATTTTTCGCAGCGATGAATCGGATTTTTTAATCAAAAAGGAGAAAGCGTCAGAGTTCTTTGAGAAAAGCGAGACCTCACACTCGATGTGATTTCTTCTTCGAGATTCCAGCAGCGGATCATCCCTTGAAAGACTTCGGCAAAGAAGAGGCGCGGAACTTACCAACGGACAAACGTATAAGACGGCCAGACACCTGCTCCCTTAGTTGCGCGCACAAAAGCTGTCTCTAGGCGGCTTCAATAGACGATCTTTGCTTTTCACCTATACATATATATATATTTCTTTTGAGCCACAAATGCGATGGTGACTTTATGCATCCTTAGCATTATTTAATTATTAGTTTGACTGAATTCT
>JAYJLV010056943.1:0-18398 GCA_036873485.1 Torymus texanus
AGAGAGAGAGAGAGAGAGAGAGAGAGAGAGAGAGAGAGAGAGAGAGAGAGAGAGAGAGAGAGAGAGATAGGGAGAGAAATGGGAGTGTGGAGGGTGTAGTAGGAGTGCGGTGGGGCACACGGCACAGGCTTCATGATTAGCGGGAACGCGGCTGGCGCGCACACGGCTTGATTGGTCTTGTTAGTATCGCGCGTTACTAATGACGAGGGAACACACGCGCACATACAGAGAGAGAGAGAGAGAGAGGGAGACAGCGCGATATGCACGCAAAGTTTCTAACAGCGCGCGACCGCTTTGTCTAATGCGTCTATCGGATTTGTGATTTAATGAGAAGCGACCGCCGTTATGCGCCCACCGCCCAGGTGAATTTTCCGCAGTATATTGTATTGTGTCTGCAGGCTCTCGAGCTCGCTCGTCGTGCTTTGTTGCCAGCGTTGTAACGCAGTCGAGGCGTACTTATGCGTCGACAGACAGACAGACAGACAGTGACTTGTCTTTTCAGAGAAATTGAGAAGCAAATTACTTCGCGACGTGTTCGGCAGCCAGGAGCTTTTTCGTTAATTCGGACTACTTTAGTTAACGTTTTTTCTTACGTTAAAGTTGAGCTTTTGTGGAAAATTGCTAACTGTTTTATGTCTTCAGGTTTTGGGATTCAGCTCGTTTAATGTTACTTGCTTTGTAAAGTCAATTGGAAGGGATAATTGACATGGAAGCAGTCCGACGATAAGCATACCTACCTCATCAACGTATACATGTCGTATAGTTGTAAATTAGCAATTACAGCTGCATTGGGAATTTAACTAATTATAGAAATATTAAATGCTAATATTGATAAGTAAAAGTACTTGACTTAATACCATCATGAAATTCATGCTTGAATTTATGGTGAAAATTATAGTGTAGACTAACAGAGGGAAATCGATCGTTCGGGCAGTTTACCGCTAGTAGCTTTCCTGTAAACGTGTGCACAATTATTTTATATTCACAGGTTATTTTCGTGTATTTTTATGTTTTGACGGCTATTATTGGCAATATCCGGGCTTTGTTTACGCTCATTTAAACATCATAATCATAACAATTCGGTAACGCAGAATTTTAAATATGCACATTTTTCTAGAAGTAATTTTTCTTGAAATAACCAGAATAATCAAAATATCCTATATAAAAAAGAGATGGACTTGAGATTATCATCTCTAATGATTGTGATTGGTCGATTTGAAATGGTCATGTAAAATTTGATTGGCTCACGCAGCGCTCATTAACACTTGTAGTGTATAAAAAATTCAAGAATTCATTCGATGTATTTAAAGCTTTGTTTGTCCAATAGTTTATTGATTATTTGCATTATTAATTTTATAAATTGTAACGGTTCTTGAATGTATTTTTAAGAGGATTAAAGCAAATTCAGATTATGCATGCAGCATCATGAATATTGCAGAGGGATTTATCGTTGCAATGCTTTGTCATAGTTGCATTCGTCATAATAATACCATTGTTTGGAATTACATAATAATACTCATCAGTGTTGGATTATACTCATATTGAGAATTGTGGCAGGTTTAATTAATTGTTTACGTCATATTTTTCCCTTCAAATTTGTACACAGACATTATTCTTTACTGATAATAAAACTTCTTTTATTACTTATTACGCAATAATAATATAGTATCGTGCAGCAAAATATATATTTAAGGTTCCGAGTCAAAAAGTGTCTTCATAGTTTTTATAGTTTCTGTTATAAAAGATTAATATTATTACACTAATATATACCGTTTTACTTCTAAAGTCATTATTGACTTATTTCAGCATCACTTGGTACTTACCACTTATACCAAAATTCCAGCTCATAAATACTGCACACTTGAGCAATTAAAAGTAATCTCAATAAGAAGTGTTCGCGCAGCATCTCGAAGCTCGAGACAATTATAAAATCAACTTGTTCCCCTATAGGCAAGCCAAGCAACTTGGGCAATCGTAGATAATTGCACCTCCGTGATTTACAGCTTTACTCGTAGTGCACAAAAGGCTCACCAATGTGCACACGTACGCACGCACGCACCCATACATCCATATGGTTCATGTAGGTTCGAGTAAATTTACTAGGACTACGCAACATCATTAAACGGGGACGCTCGCGCTCGCGTAAAGTTTGGCCTAGGCCAGACCAGCTGCAGTAAATTCTCCCTTGGCCTCGTCGAGCTCTAATAGAACGTAAAACCGGCAGGCGGGCGTGAAAACTGCGAATTGAAACTAACCGCGCACCTGATGCACTTCATAACGATCCCTAACGATACATTCGCCGTAGCCTCCGCAGGCGGTTACATCGGGCTTATCGGATTTCCCGAGAGACGTACACCCGTGCCGCGCCCGCGTACGTGCGCACGCCCTCGTCTAACCCGACGCATTATTATGTAAGAAAGTTAATTACGTTACGGTGTCGAGGTGAGAGAAGAGGAGGGGGGAGGGGGCGAGGTGAGCCTTGGGGTTCGGGTATAACGAGGGCTGGCCTGATTGGTAATGAGCTCTTCTGTCTTGGGCAAACGTCGATCGAGTACAGCCTTGCCTCCGTGAGAGGGATGTGCACCCTGACGGTTCCTGATCTTAAGTAATTGCACCGGACGATTGGGTAGAGGAACGCTGTCTGATGTCTGATGATGTAGGCCCAGCGTAAATTTAATCTTCATCTAACAAGTCGCTATTTCCAGCAATTTCATTGTGGATGACTACTGTTTTCAACTCTTTTCCCCAAGCTAGAATAACTGAATAGCAGGTAAATACGTACATTTTTAGAACTGTTCTATGTACGTAGCATTTTCTTAGATTATAGCTGGACTCGTTAACAAGATATAGTTGCTGTGTAAGATTTGAAGAGTGTGTGAGGTTCGGCTAATCGATAGTTCTCCTTCCACAAGTCCCGCTTTAGACGAAATATCAAAAAGCAAAAGTTGAACAGCTCGGAAACTCATCTCGAAGTGAAAAGCCTCTCACTCGCTAGCTGACAAACAAACCCTGCCTCCAGGCTTCGCTTAAAAACGCTCGTTTACATCCCTTTGGCCTCTCCTCTCCCTTTCTCTTGCCGTTAATTGCATGTCCAGCGCCGCGAGTCCGTCCGAAAAGGTACGCGCGGCGCGGGAAAACCGATGAATATTTACGGCGGCGGCGAGAAAAGTGCGCTTGGAACTTTCGTTGAGGCCAGTCTGCCGGCAGCCGACCACCCAACGTGCCACGAAACTCAAGCGGCCTGCCTCCCTGTCGCTTGGCTTCGTGAACAACTCTGCTCTGCTGGCTCGGGCAAACTTCGAAGGACTCGGAACTGCATCGTGCTCCTTTTTTCGCGAGGTGAGACGAGCTCTTCCGATGCTTCCTCTTGTTTTTTTTTCTTTTTTTATTTTAGAAAGAGAGAGAGAGAGAGAGGCTTTGTCTTTTTATGTTCTAGAGTGAGAGGAGAGGCTCTTGCAAGGCCGTGATTTAGGGACAAGTAGTTCTCGAGAGTTGCTGTCATGATTTTCAAAATGCTTTTGTGCCTATACAATGCCTGATTAGGATTAAATGGGGTTGCACTCTTGACGGATTTACTGAGTTTCTTATATTGTTTTTCTTTAACTACTTTTTTAACAGGTATATATTTTTTATTTCTCATATACTTCGGTTTTATTATTTAGTTTAAATTATTGAGTGTTATTCATTCAATACTTTAACTATTAAGATAATCTTAAGGTTTAGGTTATACTTTGGGATAAAAATTAGAGTGAAACTAAAGGTTAGATAAATACTTATTTATTTGGACTATGGCGGCTATTCAATATAGTATTGCAATCTTCTCGTAACATTGTGACATTTTGTTTTGAAAATTTATCAAAATATGTATAAATTTTCTGTATTTGCCCTGGTTCAATATTCGCAGAGTACAATCAAATATAGAACGAAATTAAATATTTCTCATTTGAAGTAAATTAAACTAGGTGAAATTTTACGCCTACTCGCCGTCCATTTCCTTCGTCATACTCAAGTGCGGCAATCGCTTCGAAAAGGAGAAAACGAAAGCAAGACTGACGTAAAGCTTATATCTATATACAGGGCGTGGTATGCACTTTAACGAAGTCCGATAATCGACAAAGCTGCCTCCGAGGAAGAGAGAAGGAAGAACTTGAAGAGAACTCAAGAGGAGAGGAAGTCAGGGTCAAAGTGCATTCAAGATTTCTCGCGATCTTCGACGCGAAAAGATATCGATTCGGGACAAAGCGGATGGGAATTGTTTCCTTCCAGTTTTTAGTAGCATTTAGAGAAGAGACAGAGAAGGCAACAGTTCGAGACTGAGTAAAAAATCGGAAGTTCAAGGTTTAGTGCGAGTTCTACAATTTTTTCTACTATTTTTTCGTCTACATATTAGTTGTCAATGATGTCACCTTTTAAAACTGTTTAGTGCTACCCTATTACTTATACGTCACTAAAAGTATCTGTTGACGAACTTCATTTGATGTTGTTAATTGGAAATAATCTTTACATTTCTTTCAATCGTTCAGTGTTTAGTTGTTAGACATCTGAATATGTACTGAGAAAAAATAGGAAACTACAGATTGTAGGACATGTTTCTTAAGACTCATCTAATAATTTTAACCTACTTGTCCAACCTATTTTATCGATGTATTTATACACTATTTAGTAAATAAATTGGTATACTATCATAAATAACATAAATCTGTAAACAAAAAATAAAAAAGTTTGGTACGCGTAACAAAATACTTTATATGAATTTGATATAGGTATAGAATACATATTAATTGTTATTGTTGTTATTATAATAATAAATTCGTGAAGTATCTATGACATATAAATCCTTAATATATTTTAGGTATAGATAGGTTCAAAATACGCTAAAAACTTGTTACTGAAATTAGTTAGTAGTATAGACATTTAGTATTTATCCCTACAATTTCAATATTATTCATAGCTATAAATACGAGATATATAGCTAATATCCGTTTTACTCGGTATTAGTGTTTTACAAGTCTTCATTAAAACATTAAAAGAATTACAATAGTAGCTCGTAAAATCTGCTGGTTTATAGGAAAATTTCTTAGGAAGTCGAAGAAAACATTTTCTGATTGCTCGGGGCAAAGTTAATATTTCTGATTTCTACCACATACTGCTTGAAAATTTTCCCAACCTTTATTATTAGTTTTGCATTGGTTTTTTGTAGTTTTTTAAATTTAGAATTCAAATATCTTGATAAGTTTAATAAATATGTCAGTTGGTCCATTATGGGGTGGTTTCTCTGCATACGTTAGTAATATTTATTGACCTATTTAATTATAATTTTTTACTTGGTAATATTGATCTTTATGCTCTTATAATTTGGAATCGTATTCTTTATCGATTAATAAATCAATTATTATAGAACTTACTGTTTGTCGAGAAAGTTTCACTAGAGTTTTGAGTTATTTACGAAAAATTTTAAAAGCTTGTACTTTTACGTTGTCACTATAAAATTTGGAAGTCTTTAAAACTTTTTGTTTAACATCGTGTATCAGGGAAAATAAAAACATGAGGAATTGCTAGCTTATCAATTTATTTTTGTGTTATGCATCTTAGAGTATTATTCTGTTTTAAAAAGTGCAATTGATTTGTTGGAAAATATTATTGAACAATTTAAAAAATTGAATTTATTTAATATATATATATATATATATATATATATATACACGCATACACACTTGAAATATATTTAAAAATTTTTAAAATTCTATTTAGTTATTTTTCTCAAAGCTTTTTTTATCACAACATTTTCATTCGAAAAATAACATTTAGGTAACGTCAATTTATAGAGTATTTTGTGTCTTACAGTTACCAAGTTAGATTTTATGTAGAAATAACAGTACTAGGATAATTCTACGGAACGTTATAATGTCTATTTTACGCGGCGGGTTATCCTATCGGCCATGCTCAGCGGTCGTAGGTGCCGAGTGACTAGATGACCCAATGGCCATTATATGCACGCAGACAAACAAACAAACACGTTAATAGGAACATGCCCGGTATAACAATAACACATGCATGGAACGTTGGGAGTACACTGATGACCGCGCTAACCTAATGGTACTGTGTGTAAACTGAACTTACAATGAGCAAGAATATCGATTCTCCATTCAGCGGTGTATTCTGATAAAAGCTGATACGTTATTTGAATTTTTCATTTTTTTTTTTAATTTGAATTCGAAATTGCATTGGCTTATTAGAATTCATATCATGCAATAACGTAAATTCACCTTTGTAATATAGAAATGAAATTCTGTTTTCTTTTTAGGCGTGAAATCAGTTATGAATGGCGAGTAATAGCAGTAGTAAAAATCTGGTCATGAATTCTAAATTTTTTTTTTTATTTTAATAAATCCTATCGAGTATCTAATCGTTCATCGAAAAAGCTATGATGCTTTAAGCAACTTGTTAAGATTTGATTGCTATCCACATTGAGGGAAACATGCGTAGAAGTTACTACTATATCAATAATAATAATATCATTTAGTTGTCGAAGTATATTTAAAGTTTATTTAATTTTTAGTAAAATATATTATATTAAAATTGATTTAACTATAACTATCATAAATATAACTATAATATACTAATTATCTATTTAACGTGATAAATCGTAAATTAAATTCAACGCTTCTATTCGAATTCTGATGAGCCAATTTTTCTGTAGAATATAGTTTACTTTACATTATTTACTTCCAAAGCTTAAAACATGAAGAATCACGTTTTACTTACCCAAAAATAAGGTACAGTATCAATTATGCACTAAACATTATTGTAACAGTACATTGCATGAAAAAATATTGATATGAGAAACATTAAAAGGATGAAGAATGGCTACCATAGTGATATTGTAGTTCGTAAAACAAGTGGGAAATTGATCGTTGTATTTGACGTACTCTATTGAAACTGGCACCTGTAGAAAGTTCCGTTGTTACAAATATCCTGGAAAAAGGAATAAGTTTTTACGTGCAAAAATACACGTTTGTATTTCACGCCATACTACAGAAAAAAGAACAACTGTTTTTTTACTGATATTTTTATGTTATTCGAAACGTGTAAAACATTCGTAGAATAAATAAAATATAATTAGTATTTTTAAAGTAATATAATTGTTTTTAGCAATTTTTATTCTTATGTAATTGTTAAAATAATGTTAACAAAGTATTATTTTACTTTAACCTATAAAAAGAATGAACGTAAAAAGTTTGAAGTACTATTGAGGGCAGGTCATGCCTATATATCTAGGACGAGCCGAAACAGCGAGCTTTTCTAGTCGGCAAACCTAATTCCCTCGAACGCGCTGTCTCTCCTTCTTTTCGAAAAAACGAGTAACCGGACATCGGACAATGGACTCATTTTACTAGCTCGCTTTCTGAGGTTCTCCCTCTCGTATAATCTCACCCGCGGTGGCTGACCCACGCGGCACATCGCTCTTCATCGATTCGACCTTCTCGCCATTTTCGCTGCAGTCAGCCAACTCGACTTTTTTTCTCTCTACCGCGCTCCCGTGCACTTTTTTACTGCGGATGTTAGCTCCAAAGAAGAGAAAGGGAGACAGAAAGAGAGAGAGGGAGAGAGTGAAAGAGAAAAAGAAAGGGGGTACATTCTTCGGCAGACCACGATCAAGGCTCCCGTGGGAGCTGCTCCGAGGAGAGGAGAGGAGCGATCCGCCAGGGCGTCGAGTTCCTGCCCGCTCGCTAGCTGCAGCAAGAGGCTGGAAGGAGTGGACAGAAGAGGAGAGAGACTGGCTTTCAAGTGCGAAAAGGACATTTTTCACCTTTCCCTGACAAAAAACTTTGCAGATAACTTTTTTCCGAATCCTCGTCTTTGGAAATATTTATTTTTTTTTTTGTATTCCATATTATCTCACGGCTTTTTATTATTTACTATGATGAACTATACTCACACATAAAGTCGATACATTTTCGCGACAATTATGTGAAACAATAAAATTGAGTTTTCATTGACTTAAAATTATTTTTTTATTGAAAAAGTTTTTCCAGTTTACATATATGTTTATAAGTTATCAATTCAGTTTTCTTTAATTCAAAGCATCCAGAGATATTTGATTTTTATCGACTATAGTCAGAAAAAATGCTTAACTTTTGCTATTTGATCTTTGAAAAGCGTAGAGGTAAAAAAGTAAATTTCCCGCAGCAAAAGTTGATAACACGTATCAAAGAAACGAAGCAGTCAATAACACCAGCGAAGCAACGAGCGCGAAATTGAAAGAAAAAACTCGGAAAATTCCAGCGGTTACCGAGAAGCAGCAGCAGCAGCGTCGGAAGCAGCAGCAGAGTACCGCACTGGCCCGATATCCTTTAAGCTTAAGGACATCGTTGACCCGGTTCGCCGCGCTGCCGATCTCGTTTTCGGCCACGGCGAGCGCAGATTGAATTTTCGCAGGCGCATTCTTGCGATCGCGAGTAAACTGCGCCGGCGCGCGCGACCGAGAGTCAAAGGAGAGAGAGACGAAGAGTAGGAGAGTAGGAAAGTGCAGCGAACGAACGGCGATCTTCCTTTATTGAATTTTCTCGTTAGAGCTGCCGACGACGCTCGCTTACAAGGATATCTTGGTATCGGCGTGAGAAACGCGCGTTTGTTTAATAAAATTTTCAAAGCGGAAGCTTTTGTCTGCCAGATATTGCCTGACTTTGCTGTCCTTGTTGCTTATTCCTTGCTTACTCACAATATAAGAGTTCATTATTACAGCAGTAATTTTATTTCCATTTATTATTTACTTTTGTCTACGTATTCTTACGAATTTCCGAATCTCAAAATACCTGTGACAATTTTCAGGAATGTCAAATTAGAAAGGGAACCTTTTTCTTTGCATCTCATCTGCGTTTTCCTATTTTCGCATGCATAGAGAGAAGCAATAATGAACTAAACTTGCGTTCCTATTCGATCGCAGCCAGCAAGCTGCAACTCCCTTAAAAAAAAAGGTGAGAAAAGCATCGTCACTTCTTATCGAGGTAGCCAAAAAAATTTTCGATGACGTACGGTGTTCGCCTCTTGCTGCGCATAAATTCCGAGCAGAGTGGGGAAAGAGAGGGAGATCGCGAGATTAGATAAATCGAGTCGTTCGCGGTCATAAACCTTCGTAACGGCTCCATCGACGCGAATCGCGCTGACGCCGCCCACACTTTGCCGGGTCGTTTCAAGTACCGCCGCCGCCGCCGAATAAAAACAAGCCCGATTGTGGGTCGCGAAGCTGAAAATGATAAACAACTGAACGCGTGTGCACTCGTCGATGTTGACTGTGACTGTATTTTCGGAGATTTGTATGTGCGAGTAGCGAGTCTCCACCGCGTTGGATGTTTTCGTTGAGCCTTTATCGGCGCGTCAGTAGCGTTGTTGTCGAAAATGCGAGAGCGTAAATATGCGATATCTCTGCAGTTGAGAGAAACTCTGCTATTCCGGAATAATATTTGTCATACTCGGGCTGCAGTCAAGGTGAAGAAATTTCACTGATTGTTCCAGAAGTTATGTGGCTTATACTTTACTATCTCTTATCAGTCAAGAGTTATTGTTGCAATATTAAAAATTAACAAAAAGTAATTGTTTACGAGGAAAAGCCTGAATTTCATAGGTGCTGAATCGGGTAATTGTTTTACTGATTTATATCATTTGGAAAGTTGGTCTCCGATGATTAGCAGAAAAAAGCGCTTATGACAGTTATTTATACACATGAAGAACAGAAGTATATTACAGGAAAGAGTACGTTACGATAGCTTTGGAACAGCCATTAATTAAAAGTGTATATAACCACGCACAATCCATTGAATAAGCATTTAGCGCAACGACGCCGTCGACAAGTTTTCATTCCAAGCGAGAGGGAATCTCTCCGCCTGTAACACTCGACGCTTTTTCCTCGCGCGTAACAGCCAAAAGTAGTTATAACTTGGCTGCGATTCGGCAAAACTGCCATTCATTCGTCGCGCGGCCGCTTCGTTTCGATAAACCAATAACGAATCAAAGCTTACAGACACAACGCACTCCATAATCCTAGAGAGCGTCGTGTTCGAGTACCACCAGTTACAATTAATATTCTGTGCAAGCGGTGCACAAAAAACGCGCTAAACGCTACTCGTGCTTTATGCGTGTGTGTGTGTGTGCATGTGTGATCGTAATTCGGCCACTACAGCCTTTCCGCCCATTGATTTATAGATTGCGAAAACCCTCGTGGCCCACAATCGACTTAATATCCCTGCTTCGTCGAAACAGTCGCGAGATGAGATTCCTCTCTCTCTCTCTCGCTCCCTGTGTTCACTCTCTCGCACGCGAATCCATTGTCCAGCCTAACGAGCGTAATTTCCGAAAACAATAGCCGCGGTAACAAACACGCTTGCGTACCAGTCCAGCCGCGCGTGTTTTCCTAGTGGCCTCCTCGAGCGTGCGAGCTGCGGAGCGCGCGCGCCCTCTATTGCCTCGCAAATTGGCCTTTTTGTCACGCGGGATTCGTGAGTGTACACATACTCCCGGCTGTCTCTCTCTCTCTCTCTACCTCTGTGTTTCACGGATTGCATTGGCAGCCACACGAACTCGATGACGCGGATGAATATGAGGGACTGCCTGATGCTGCTGCTACTGCTGCAGCTTTCCGTTTTGCTTTTTTTTCCCCCTGGCGCTCGTGCTCGCAAGGGATGATTGTTCGAGCGTTGATTGGTCGTGCTACACGACGACAGTGCGCTGGCTCATTGTTGACTGATGCCAGGCAGCAGATCTAGTTTTGAAGAAAATTTTGTAAAGCTCTTGTTTGCCTCAATTAAGATCGCAATGTGTAAAAAAAAACGGCTTTTCTTGGACCGCGAAAGTTACTATATGCGATTATAGCAAGGCTCTATGAAAAGAGAAAAAAAATCTCCTATTTTTGGCGCTTCACAATCAAAATGCATAGTGAATAGATACAGCAAGCTAAGTTCTATCGAGACCCACAAGAAAGGCTATGATTGCATGATAAAGCGAAGAAGTCTCCTTAACCACATGTGCGTACATTAACTCGCGTGTAAAGAAGTATACATACAGACGCATGCATGCAGAGACAGCCGACCTCACTATAAATATCCGTGCTAATTGCCGGACTCGGAATAAATCCTCGCGGCCGGTCCCGAGCGTGTGCGATGGTGTCGTGCGGCGCTTTTTCAGCGTGCGGACGTGCCGCGAAAGAGAAGCGGCGCCGCTTCGTTTGATATTTCCCCGGGCTTTTTTGTGCGTCGAGGCTGGAGAGTGGGTTCTTTGTCATTTTTTCGGGGATCAGCGTCCGCGTGTGTGTGTGTGTGTCTGTCTGTGCGTTCTTTGACCGGTTTTTTTTTACGCCGAGGGGGAGAAAGCGGAAGGAGTGGAGGTCCGAGAGCAATGGTTCCTTTTGAGGGATGCAGAGGGTGGGTTGAGGGAGTTGAGCGAGTGATTACTCGGAGGTGTTTGCACTTTTAATAAGGGTGGCTACATTTTTCTTCATGTTGGGATTTATAGTATGGCGTAGTGGTATTCAAATGTATGTATATATTGATATCTAACAGGATTAATTTTATTTTTAGTTTCAAAGAATAACAATTAAGACAATTGGAGCAAATCCTCTCCGGAAAGTACTCCTTTTATGTACAAACTGAAAACGAATTCGTTGCACAAAACAAACGCTAATAATCGTCTGCTACTTTTCCCCAAAACAAGTAAAAGTGACCAAGCGTGCAGCTTTTCAAGGACGCTCTGGCGTCATTCAGAAGCAGATTACGGCGGGGCCGAATGAAGCGACAATTTGTAAAGAGTTTGTTCCCGCTCCTTCTTGCCTATCTATTTGATCTAGCTCCTTCCCCGATCTTCTTCTGCTTGTGCTACTCCCCCTCTTTCTCCCTTTTCTTTTTCCGCAAAGAAATCTCGAGCTCTCCTCTCTCCTCGAGAGGAAGCCTCATTGTGCGCGACAACAATGAGTAGCTGTACCTTTTCCCTCTACCTTCGCCTCTTTCTCTCTTACGCCTCGTTTTTTCACTGCCTCTCTCTCTCTCTCTCTCTCTCTCTCTCTTTGTCTCCCAACTCGTCGTTGTCGTCGTCGCTGCCACTGTCGTCGTCTCCTTCTCGAGTCTTCAGTCTTGGAGCACGCTGACAAAATGGCAAGCGCTCTTGCGCAAGGGGTTGTGTTACGTCACGCGTATTCTAGAATATAAGGGATGGAGATGTTTCGTCGCTATTGTTTTATTTCGCACGAAGGTTGGAAAAAATCAACAAATACGTATACCGAAGATCGAAATTTTTCAAGCGAAAACATGTTTTTCTTTTTGATAAATTTGAGAATTTTTATTTACTTGGTTGCGCATAGCAAATATTTTTTGGACATCAATATATATATACAGTTATAATAACCATGCTATTTCTATGGCTTTATACACAGTAAATAAACAAGGAATAAAGAGTAAGATAAATAAATCTTTAATGTTTAATATATGTAGATACATTAATCAAAGGTGTCCATTCGATGTTTAAAAATACAATAAAAATGTAAGTATACCCTGACAATAACCTACCTTATTCATTCTTATGAAATATGTATCAGCTTGAAATAATATTGGAATGAAAAATGATTGAGACTATGAGCGTTGAATAATTGATAACTTTTTGTTTTACGAAAAAAAAGAAACTATCAGCAGTCAAGTCCGGAACAAATGATCTTTTCAAACATGCTGAATAGGAAACGTGCTAATAGCTTTTCTCGTCCCATTATCAATTCATGCTCCATCTTCTCTGCCGTACTCCTGCGCGTACAGTTAAATCATGATTTCCACGCGCCAAAATTCTGACGGATCATCTTTCAATTTTAAACGTCATAACTCACACGTACAAAACATGCAGAATCAGCCTATAAACGAAGATATAAACGACCGCAAATGACGTCAATATTAAAAACGAGCAAGAGATTCGTAACATACACGCGTCTTTTTTCAATTCGCCGGAGACCAGCACACAAAGTCCTAGCGCCCCATCGACCTGGGAAGGGAGAACAAGTTTGACCCAGATGTACAGCGTGGAAAAGTGGCCTGAATGCACGAGATCAAGATAGATAGATGAATTCACGTACGCAGGGGAAAGAAGATATACATACACACATGCTTGCACACTTACATACGCACGGGGTGAAAACACACTGTGCCCTGCATTATATCTACCCTCTGACAAAAAGCGCCCATTGTGCCTGGGACTTTAAGTTTTCATGGCGCCCACAAATCGTGTTTCTTCCTTTCTCTCTCTATCCTTGCCGTTTTTGACCTACATTTTCTCAACGCGCGCGCGCGCGACGTGAATGACACGCTGCTTCATTGTGTGCTCGTTTCCTTCGTCTCTCCCGGTTAGTCGCTTGATTGATCAAGCCTGGCGTTTTGGTTAAAGTTCCGGAAATTGGACCTGCTTCGCGTGCTTAGAAATGTGAGGGGGAGAGAAAGACCGACGCTGGCAGAAAAGGATATCGTGAAATATAAAGTGGCTTCTTTGTCATCGGTTCCCTTCCTGTTCGCGGCGATATTTGCTTGCCAACGTCGTGTCAATTTTCCATCTTTCTCGTTATCATTTGCCTTTGTCTTGACTATACAGTGAGAATGTTGATATTGCTAAAAATGACTAGGGATATTAAACAAAATATTACTTTAAGGCTTCACAAAGATAAAATTTCGAAAAATAATCATTAAAATTATTGTATCTTAAACAATTGTATGCTACTTTTATATTTTCTCTATGTATGCTGGAAGCATTTTTTCAGATTCCCTGAGCAAAGGGAAAATTTACCCACGGAAGCGTACACAAAGTCGGCTTTTGTGTACGTCATATAGAAAAATATTGTACGCAAAGCGTGCGCCCAGACAATTTTCTCCCCTCGTCGAGATAATCTCTTTCGCACACCAATTGCATAATGTACTATTTCAGAATTTCTCTTTGTTTCATTTGCGAAAAGCAATATCAAATCGTAAGTTACAGATTTTGTGTAAAAAAATCATTAGAATAGGTTTTTGTGCAATAAATATAAATCAGTACATGAAGAAGTATAGCAAATAGTATATGGCGCATGAAGAGAATGAGTTATTTAGTTATTTATTACACATCGAGGAATAATAATTATTATTATTATTATACATAATTATTTACCACTTCTACATGCTCGAAATGCGTGATTTTCTATTTTAATAATTGTGGATAAAAGCTCATTTCATGCGTATTTTGACCCGCTGTATCCGAATTTCTCGTGTAAAACCTCTTCGCATTCTTTCTACTAATCCGAAAAAACCGATGAGTTGCAAGCAAAAATCCCAGTAGCCGCATCAGAATTAATGTTAAAGCTTTTCGGATCCCATCGGGATGTCATACCGGTCTCAATAATCAGGTTGTGTCAGAGAGAATTAATGATGGTTCCTGTATAAAGTAGCATGAATAACAAGAATCCTCATATAAAGCTATGCAAAATTGATAACCCACCATTACTTACTGTATTCGTTGACCATTGCTAATATTACTTGTGCCATCGTGCATTCGGATACGAGCCGCGGATTTTTCAGACTGATAGAGGGAATGCGAAAGTGCAACATTTCATTGAAGTAAGCCATCAAATCGATACAATATTTACGTCGCTAAGACTCGATGCGATATTGCTATATTAGACAATCGTTGAATAAAAGTATCGATGGTCCCTCCGTGTAGGAAATGACGCACACAGTGTACAATATGTCATTTAGCGTACGTCAAATTCTCACGTAATATGACATTGTCCGAGCTTGTATAATAAACAAATATTTTTTATTTAAAATTATTTATATGTAAAATACTATGGAAATAATATTCAAATAATGAAAGTTCCATATGATATAAGTAATGCAACCATTCGGTTTCGGCCTGTGAGATATTTAACAATGTTATAGTGCTTCAATTAAAAAAAAGCAACCCGCTTACATCGAGAATACGTTGGAACTAATTTTTAAATATAGTTATTTTTTTCTTTCCTAAGAGAGGCATTACATAAATAATAGCTAAATATGCTGTAAGTATTAAACTAACACAGGAAACTTGACTGCTATTTGAAAATGTAGACAATAAAATAATCATTAATTTAGTTGTCTTCTGTTAAAAAGAGTTTTTTAACATTGCAATTGAGTAAACAATGATGAGTTCATTGTTTTAAATGAGATAATTCCAGTAACAGTTCCAACGTTATTCTTGTAATTTCCCCCAAGGTGATTAGTTCGATAGGGGCTTTGATGTACTTAGTGCGGCGAACGAGGTACTTTAAGATTTTGTGGTCTTGGAAACTCTTACTTACATCGTATAGTCACTTATAGCTCTGCATTAATACTTAATGAATGGAAATAATTTATGACTATTATATTCTTTTCGATAAATTAAATTTTTATGACTCTTATTGACTGTGGTTCTTGGACACTGTACCAATATATTTATGTTTTTGTTTCAGGTAAATATTTTATCTGCGCATTTATGGCTAGTATACTTTAAGGGCAGTCATTGTCGGTAAGTGGCTAACATTGTTTCAGAATATTTAACGCATATAATACGTAGAAAATTCGAAAACTGAAATAAGACAGTACATTACTATTATAGTGGTTCTAAAAATGAAAAATAAGAAAATATAAATAATTTAATGATGAAAAAAGTTATAAATTTATTGCATTGCTAAGTTGTTTCTATGTTTTTCATTTTACAAGTTAGACTTATATTTTTTTTTTGGATATAAGAAACAAAATATTTTTTCATTGTAAATTGTAGCTGTAGTTTTGCCATTGATAGAAGAGGTTTCAACTCTCATAAATAACTTAATACTTATACGTTTTTCAATAAAGACATTTTACTTCAAGTTATTGGTACTGACCGCTCGTTACTATATAAGTAGTAATAGCTCGTAACAGTTCTTTAAGTAGTAAAAGTCGGTAGTATATAAGTAGTAACACTCAGTTTGACGTCCGGCCATACTGCTCTGTAACCACTTTCCGTATTGTAATAGCGTTAGTACCTGTACATGTCCTCTGTTTTTTGCAAGTGGTCAACCTAAAATAAAAAATGGTCATAATACAAAGTTATATTTGTTAGTCTTAGAAAGTATCATTTTATTTGCATCATTGTTTTATTTTATTTTATTGTACACAATTTTTAAATACATATATAAATATATAATTGGTAAAATTTATCGCCAATTCAGATTCAATTAGATTAAATTTCATTGGTATTTCATTTTTACAGAAATTTTCATCTGAGCAGATAAATTATTATCTCAAATAATATTCGAGTGGTTCAAATCCTCTTTCGAAAAAGACTTACTGCTAAAGTAATCGGGCGAGGGTTTTTTTTAATTCGAAACCGATACAATCATAGTTCGCCGTCGTCGATGCGAAACGTCCTCTATAATCCAGAAGAGAGAAAGCGAAAAAGCAGGCGGCCCGGTGATCGTATCTTCTAACACATGATCGAAATTTTAATCGCCCTACATGTCCCTAAGGCGAAGACGGCCGTCGTCGCCGACGACGCACATAAAATCGGATCATCGTCTTCTCTACTCTCTCTCTCTCTCTTTCCCTCGCCTTGGCCATAAAAATCCAGTCGTATTCTACGTGCGTCGCGCTACAATCCATTTCTTTTCTACAGTGCTCTGGAATAACAAGAATGAGGGAAAATAGGAGGATCCGAGGAAATGGATACGAGATAGGAGAGAAGGAGAGAAAGAGAGGAATGGAGAGAAGTGCAAGAGTGAATGAGAACAAAAAAGAACACGAAAGTATGTGTGTAAGTAATGTGTAAATAGGCTGGTATTGCCACATTAACAATATCGTAATTCTCCGAGTCTGTAAAATAGATATGGTTCAGGTTTCTGCCACATAATTAATTGTTTGTTAATATTTAAAATTTATAAGCGCCGTTTTTCTTTTTTAATCTTAAGGTACAAATGAAATGAATAATTATTACGCTGTTTGCTTTTGTTGGCACAATCTCGTGACGACGTAAAATTACATTTTGATTTTGGCAAGTTGCTTGAAAATTGGATAAAATTCGCCTGCAAACCTGAAAAACACAGAGTAAGAGCAGATAAAGCGCGTTTGTCGATACGTCGACTGTTGTCCCTGTGACATAGTCTAGCACACGCTCCTTGAATAAATTCCTATGTCCTAGTGGAAGAAAGAAAGAGCGAGTGAAAGAGGGACGGTGGGAGATAAAGTAAGACAAAGTAGTGGAGATTTTAAGATTTAAGTTTCAGTTATTTTAGATTAGATTACGGTAAGTAAAGAGAAGGTAAAATAACTAAGACGTGGCCCGTACGCAGAGAGCGAGAGAGAGAGAGAGAAAACGGAGGAGGGAAAAGAGTGAGGGAGATAGAAAGTAGAATGACTGTGGTGGGCCACTGGCCGTTATTTATGGCCGAGATCCAGGAAATCCGTTTCGTTTCCCTAGCGGCGGACGACGCGACGTGCCGAGGAGGACGAAAGAACATCGTTGGTATGTGTGCGCGCAGTCAGCCGCGGCCGTGCCCCCGGCTTGTCCGAAGCTTACTCTTGTCGCACGAGGAAATGGAAACTACGAGGCAGTGCCGCCCGCGACGGTTCTCGCTTCCCGGTTCTTACGTGCCCGATCGAGCAGCCCGCGTGCATTCGAGATGCAACTTGCAGCCCAGATCGGCTGAGATTTTCCTGCGAGTTGCACGACTGCAGAGATGACGGGGAGACGAGACGACGTATCGGGAAATAAATGTCGTGCGCTCTAAAACTGAATGGAGTGAATGACGTGCAATTTGAGAGAACGATTTTTCAAACGGAATATTCAATAAATAGCGGGGCTGATTTGTAGCATAACGTTAAATTGTTTCATCTTAATTATCTTCTATGCAATACAATTTTTCGTTGAAATGTTTTCTATTAGATAATTGATATTTTCGAATATATTGAAACTTATCGCTCGATGCTCGTGTAGATTACAAACTTCTTTACACCATAAGATCCATCATTTTAAATAAGTCACATTACAACTGGTTTTTTTTAATTTTAGGTAACCTCTTTATTTAACATGGATTGATTATAGAAGTCACGCATGAACTTCCGTAAAAACCTTACCTTACAATCAAGTTTAGCGTTGTATTTTAGCGAAAAATATAGAAGATGATGTTTTGAGCTGAAACTATTTGCAATTGACTCGACACATGAGACTCTCGCTATATCCTTGTGCGAAGATGGAGGAAAAAGACGTATAAACTCGTAAATTCATGATTGACTGATTCACTCAAAGTATATAAACTTCATATTCATATTTGCACACTTTTTATTAGGCACGACCTCCCCGGGAGGGCCTTATATATTCACCAGAGTAAAAGTCGATGTTTATGGATTATCTCG
>JAYJLV010056954.1:0-18396 GCA_036873485.1 Torymus texanus
ATATATATATATATATATATATTAAAAAACAATAAGCAAGCCTATTTACACTTGTACCCGACTCCAAAACAATACACTGTATAAAGTTTTAACAACAAGATTTCCACATTGTAAGTTTCTACCAATCGTAAAAACTTTGGTAAAATTTTGTACTTTTTTTTATTTTGTTTGTAATATTACTTGTAATACTAATTTATTAAATTTAAATTGAATAAAAAGAGTCTAGAAATGGGTCGAAATTCTGACCGAAACGTCGACAAATAAACACAAGTCAAAATTCTGGATTCATTTCTATCCCAATGGGCAGCAAGACCAGCAATAGTATCATCGCATTAATATTGTGAAAGTTTGCTGACAGTAGAATCATTAATATAAATACAGTGAAACTTATTTTGGACAATACTGGGTTCAAATTTCAAGAGACTATCGTCATGTTTATGAGAAAAAATATTATCTTAGAAAAATTTACCAAACAAAATCTGATTGCCACGACCCAAAATATTGGAGGCTAACTAATTTTTTTAAATATTTTGGAATAATTATCATTCTAATTATAAATCACAAATTTATTTTATTATAAATAAAGATAAATTGATTTTCTTTTGTGATTCAATATTTTCTTATACTTTTGCGAAAATTCATAAGTAAAATTTTGTGAAAAATTTATTTTACACGTTCAAATTTATTTGCAGCGGTTTTTATTTTTGATATACAAAATTGTAATGTATTTTCTGATAACAGGGGTGACTAATTTTTTGCGACACCCATATTGGTTCAATTCTCCTCTAAACTCTTTTCCAAATTTCCAATCACAAAATCTTGAACTTTTCAAAACTATTTAATGAATTTAAAAAATGGCTGTAAAGATGATACCCTTTTGCTTTCCTTTTTTGAAACATCCATTGATCTTGTATTATACAATATTCTACATGTTTTCGTATTCCCCATTTGCAGATCCAAGTCAGCGAAGTCGTAAAGAAGATGATGACGATGAGGTGGATTACGAGACTTCGGGGATTTCTAATATTGTAGCTACGCCCGTTATCCTCACCATTGTCATCACCGTGGTGCTCTTACATCATCGGCCGCAGCTACGACCACTTCATCCAGCTTGAGAGTATGATTGGCTTCAGCACCAAAGACGACGCCACAACGACGACAACCTTAACTTTGTCTCCCACTGCTGCTTCAGCTGTTGCTGCTGCTGATTTGCAACTCTGCACTATATTGCCTGGACAAAGAAGACGAAAGTGAAAAGTACAATCGACGTCATCGGTTATTTTTTTGCTTTCGAATTTGTTTCTTTTTGGTCTTTCGAGCTCCAATAAAAATAGATAAAACGATTTTTAAAACTATTGAGCGCTTGACTCTAATTTGGCATTGATACTAAGATTTTGTTCAGTCAAGCTTAAATTTTTTTTATTTGGATAAGCTAAACGTAGTATTTAATGTATAATATACTAATTTTTTGATAAACTTTTTAAATTGGTTTAATTAATTCCAATATTAGACGTTAATATGGAAAAATAATGAATACAAAAATTAATAAAATTACAAGTCTACTTTTCTATCAATGAGGAATTTATCAAATATAAATAAAATGCGCAGTAAATAAAGGATTAATTATTGTACAAATATGTATATATTGTAAGCATATAAGTATCCATGATATAACAATACAATGAAAGCAATACGTCGTTTTTTCTATAAAATAATTAATCATTTCATTCATTAGAATAAAAATCCACTGAGTTCGATTTACATTTATTATTAACAGAAGTTGTTTTTAAATATGTCATTGTGCTAATGAAAATATAAGAATAACATTTAGACGTTCATTTAATGAGAAATTGTATATATTAAATCATGTGTACCGTTATCTTCCTTGGAACATTAAAACTGTTTGCAGAATAGATATAAAATGTCTTCAAATGTTAACAATAGTAAACTACATTTTGGTTAGTGGTCCAAAAATCGTTTTGAAAATATTCTAATTGTTCGTGGAATGGGTAAACTAACATGTGTTATCATGACTGTGGACAATCGAATTCTTTTACTATTATTTAATGAAAAATGAAAGCAGAAGTCCAATAATGAATTTACTTTTTAAGCGCCTGCGAAGCTACAGATGTTGTATACTTTCTGCGCCTCAGCACTAGATTAAAGGCTGAAAATTCATAAAAATGTACATAATTCAACGGACGGCAAAGATTTTCTTTGCTATTGAGTAAAATCTCAGTGTTCATACACTTGTATAAATTCGAGAAAATTTCAAACGGACATACGTGCATGCGCGCGGCACGGAGGGATTTCAACAACCACTTGAGGCGAGCTGCGAACCGTGTAATCAGGAAAAAAATAAAATAAAATAATAAAACATATTTTTATGTGGTCAAAAGAATTCGTAAATTACAATTTCTATAACAAAAATTTTTGTAATAGAGGTGCTAAGTACGTTCGAGTATCGATTATTTAATTCAAAGTGGCTCTTGAATGAATGATACATTACACATTGCTGCTGATACATAAAAGACAGATGCTTAAAGACTGAATGTGGAGTATTTAACAAAACGTCAGTTTTCGAACAAAATCCATATATAATGAAATTATGTTGAACTATTATTTTCTCTCTGATTTATTTGATATTACACAAAAAATAAAATTAACTTTATATTTCTTATTTATTTTAAGATTAGAAGGAGAGAGATTGACCAGTCGAACCAATCATTCATAATTTACATTTATTTCAGTATATTCTCATAATCTTTAAAACTGCATAACTAGAGGTCCTCACTTTTCAATAACACATATAAAATTATTTTCTAGTATGTTATTAGAAAACAAATATTTTAGTCGCAGTTATATATTACGGCGCTTGTGAAGGTAGAATTTTTTAAGTTTTATATATATGTATAAATAATGCGAGTAAAATAGTCAACCAAAGAAATAATCGAATTTCGAAATTTTTCTTTATTTTGTTATGAATGAGAACACTCAAATAATAAAGAAATAATGAAAAACTAAGCACATAATACAGTGGAGAAAAATCGACAAAGCTAGAACCATGTCGAGATTCTACACGGATAGCAATTTCTTTAATCCTTCGAATAACGATTCTAATATTTTTTAAATAGCTTTTTTTATACAAACTAACCATAGTCTATAAACTTGTGGATATATGGATTTGTACATTTTCCAATGTTACACGATGAACAAAATTTGAGACTTGCCCTGATTCTTTGTGAATTACTTATGATAATATATTCTTTGATGCAAAATTACTACAATTCTCATATATCTCCTAAGCTCTATCTGTAAAAGAACGCATTATACGCTAAACCTACATCAATACACCCACAGATCTATGGTTATTTTTTACAGAAAGAGGTCAGAAAATATCAGAACTGTAACAGTTGTACGTCAACGCATGTGCTTGTCCTTTTATCGAATAATCCTCATATTGATAGATGCAATACAACATTACTCAACTACTTCGTTACGTCATACATTTCATGCATACGTAACAGTCATTTAGCTCATTAAATTAAAAATATTATGAAACTGAGAAAAGTATTATTTTTTACAATAAAATTAAATTCTAACTCTTTCCATACGTATCCACGTATGTGGAGAAATTAATTTTTTGAATGTCACATAATTCTATATAATAAGTGAAAAATATTGAGTACATTAAATTACTTAACGAAAATATTTCAAATAGCAGTCAGTTGTATTTATCGGGTAATGTTAGATTTTTTTTGAATATTTATTTATTATATTTATTGAATTTCATTATGTATGTATTTCTTTTTGTAACATGTCTTTGTTACAGCAAACGTTGTCCCGCCCTTAGTGCATCCAGAAACAGATTGTTTGAACAGTTCTATTAATATTCTCTATACGATTTTTATATTTAAAAATCCGCATGAACACAATTTTTGTCCACCGACGTCACAGATTTATGTAATTGTTTCATTATTAAATAAATTTATGTTTTAAAAATTCGCTTTGTTCCACTTCACACGTATAAAAACTATTACGAGATTTTTTTTACTGGTTTCTTAGTGTATTTCATGAAATTATTATGTTTGAAAATTTACGTTGATACTCACATCCCCTTAAAAATATATAATTTAATTATTGTATACGTAAAAGGAATGAGATTTGCATGTAAGGTTTGGATATAAAAATATAGATGTGGAAATTACTGTTCTAGAAAGTATATACAATACTTTATACATTTAAAAGCTGTTTTTACTGATTTTTCGACTGTGTTAAAAGTAGAATCAACCATTTATTTTTTCCTTGTTATAAATGTAATAGAATATAAAAATTTTGATTTTTATATTTTTATTAAGTGCTTCAAAAACTAAAAATAAAAGAAGAAACACAAAATAAAAGTAAATTTTATGATATATTTTGTAAAACACTATGTCTAAAAATAGTGGTCTAAAATACTGCTTCCTAAACTACCGAATTCACCCAATTTTGCAAGATATTTCCCCTCAAACCAATTTTTCGGTTATAACATAACAACGAAGAGAAATGTCAATAATAGTCTTAATTAAAAATTGTGACACATGAAAACTGTCAATTTTGAAATGCTGATAAAAAGTACCTCTAATTATTTACCATTTATTGTATATCCTTTTGGAAGGAGAAAGTTTTGAATAATAGGTTAATGTATATTATTAACAAAAGTTTACAGCCAAAAAAATAATTGTAAAATTGAGTTACTCCAAAAATTATCGCTGATGCTTCTGTATCGATTTATAATATCTTTGCGCCACTTTTAGCGTTTTTTGTCTATAGCTTTTATTGACACAAAAGCTATAGACTTGTCGCTGACTCCATATGGCTGACTTAGTTATATATACCTAATCCACTGGGAGATACGTCGCACATTAGTTTTAATGATGACGCTAGATTATACTTGAGAATTGCTCACTTCAATCTGTTTTTACTTTTTCAGATACTTGTTTGCACTCCTCATTTAAAACAAAAATTTATCGATTTGTCGCACTTATATCGTGGCTCTAAAGTCTCAACAAGATCTTTTAGTAACCTTCCATAATAATTCATTTAACCCAATAATAACTGTAATTCTTTGTGATTTTTAGGCTTTCTGTTTTCCGCAATTGCTTTGTATTCTGATTAATTAATTAAAATAGTATCAATACGCAAATGTTTTTTTTTGCTATATACTGTTACTTGTAATATAATCACCGTACATAATTTTACAAAAATTAAAAATAATAAATTTGGTACGAGTAAGGCCTCATAAATAATTTAATAAAAAGTAACGGGACTCGTACTTGAACCGAGTTCGTCTATTTCCAAATCAGACACTAACCACTCAGCCACGGCCATCACCGTTAGGCTTTCTGCCAGTCGGCATCGTATTGTAATCGGATGCCTTGTTTATTCAGTACTTTCATATTCGTGCGTGTATCCTCAAGTTACAAATTAAATAAAAAATGTTGTTAAATCAGTTATTTAACCTAGGGGAAATAATAACATACATGATCCTTTCATGTACCGGCATATGAAATGTAATCAGGCAAAAGAATTTTGTACGTCAGCTACGCTCTTGCAGCTCTGAAAATATCACGGATTTTCTCATAACTTGCAAGAAGATGAGACAATGCGTGTAGTTGCCTCTAAATACGAAGCTCAAAGCCTTCGACTTACACACGCCCGTTGCACAAAAAAGAATGGTAAAATATGGCTTATTAAATCAACTTCGCATTACAAAATTTGCTGTCGGCGCGTCTGTGTCGATTGTAGCGCGTTATATCTATGAGATTGTCTCACCCTTCCGATTTCATGCGTTGACCTTTTTGAAGTGGGCTATGGCTCGGGACTAAAACCCTGCTCATTGTCAGTTGGGACGTCGGTGCGTACGCATTATGTAGGGTCGCATAAATAGACCGGGGTATTAATAAATCTGTTCACGCACTGATATCCCTCCAAAGCATCTTTGTTAACAACTCCGGGAGTATTCTTCTTTCTGATAGTAATTACTGTGTGTCCGACAGCCAGAACGAGACGTCACTCACATTCAAGAGTAGGGTTGCATATTCAGGGCGGCTATTTTCTTTTATTGCGTGCATAAAAGCATCCTTTTAAGCGACCCAACATTATCATGGTAATAATGTATTTTCAACTTCTTCGAAAAAACAAAATGATATGGTTGAGGAAACTGTATTCTATAAATAAATCAACTAAATACGTTCCTAGTTTTGAAAAATACTTATGTATTAAGAAAAAAGTTTAGTCACAGTTTTTGTAATTTTTACAAAAATTCTTTTAATTATGAAAAAAGAAAAATTAAAATTCTTTAAGCTGCATCCCTTATTAGGAGCTTGATTTTAAAATATGAATCAATTTGATAAAAAACTTATACAAAACATTTTAAAAAAGGCACACAAACGAATTTTTATAAAGGTATTTAATATATAATTTGTAGTTACTGCATAATTTTAATCTCTTCTAATATTAAAAACAACAGTCATTTTTTATTCTAAATTAAGCAAGTAAAAGGTCCTTTTTGTTCCATTTTTTTAAAGGGTTGGTTTAACTTTATTCTTACTAAATAACATCTTAAGTAAAAACTTTGTTCACAACAGGCTGCAGTCATGAATGTACGTTTAATATAGCTTCGCATTGCTGGATTTATAACACTCGTGCAGAAATAGGTACTTACAATTTTAAAATGATCTCAAACCATTGACTGTAGTAAGATAAAGGCATAGAAATTTTGAATTCCAAAACATTAGGTAAAAAGGTGTGAGTTGATCGTCAAAGTCGAAATACTGGACAAATTCTTTGAAGTATGTCTTTAGTAATGTTTGTGTGAAAAACCTCCTCAAAACTTTTATTAATGATATTAGTTTAATTTTTCTTCTATCAATAATCTACATTCTAATTTCTTGCAGAATATATTTAAATAGTTGTTTTTTTTCCATTTTCCACATTATATTTGGTATTTTAGTTATTTCAGTCTGTGTATACGAGGGACTTAAATATATAACGTTGTTTTTCATCAAAATATAACAATAAAACTTCTTGACTAGGTGTCGTAAATGTATCAAAAGTGTGATGATCTGAATTAGAATTTAATATATTTCAAGAATATTAGACGTGAAATATAATCTAAACTTCACTGTCAGTTTCATATAATTGATTACAAATGAATCTGATTATAAATTTATTGTTACTTTCGTCTTGAAATTGGTCTGTATAACTAATTGTAATTACTAATTATAGTTTAAAACCAACTAAGTTTTATTTATATTTATAAATTTTTGATAAATATGGATCCAGGGGACCAAAAAACATAAGCATTATTCAATAACTAAAAGTGTTTTATATACATATAATGGCTTTCTTTACTTTCGCTCTTGAATTGAGTATGTAGTAGCATTATTATTGTTAGTATTAGAACATCGTAATTTTGGAAATAATTTTACAAACTAATGACATCGGGTTAAAATGATGTATAAGAATATAAAAATTTTGAAGTATTTCAATCTTAGCAGTAAAAGACAAAACAATTTTATTAAATATCAAAATCAAACACAAACTTTAGTTTTCTTATAAATTAATATTATTATGCAATATCACAGTCTAAACCTGAGAACTAAAGAATACTCACAAAGTGCCCACTCTCCAAAAAACGAATTTTAACGAGTATTTAAAAGTTGATTTCTGATAACTAAGCTATTTCTCTTAAAATTTGTGAAATCTAATCCGAAATATGCTTTATTTAGTTAAAAAATTATGTGTCTTCTATTGATTATCACTTTGCAAGTATTTATGGTAGAAAAATTAACAAAAAGAATAAAATAAAATTATATAATTCGACAATAGATCGACAAAAGAAGATACAATTTTAACTTTTGTTAAAACGTAAATTTGTTAAAGAATATTCATTATTCAGGTTTTACAAGCGATAAAAAATAGATTAAAAATTGTTAAAACTAAGTTTTATAAAATTGTTGGAAGAGATGGAAAATTTGAACAATTTTCTTACGGCATTTTTCATCGCTTGTGATCCCCGAAACAATTGATATTCTTCCACAAAATAAAGTATCAATTTTACCTTTTTGTCTACTTTTATAGGTCTTTTACAATGTTTGAGATTAGATTACACGTGCCTCAAGAAAAAGTGCTTAGAAAATGATATTTTTAATTACTAAAAATCGTGTAAAATAGTTATTAAAATCTAAACAGATTACTACACTCTCCTGGTTAGTAGAGAAGGTAAGACACTACGGGCATATTAACATCAAAAGAATCCTACAAATTATAGTTGTCATTTATGAAAATTATTTAAAGTATTTTTTTAAAGAAAAAGCCTTTATGATTCGAATAAAATTGTTTCTACAACAAAATCTACAATACATTATTTTTTATGATCAAACCAATAATATCAATTAATATCGCTAAAACTACCCGTTTCTTCAGCCCGTGAGATTGGAGTGGGGCACGATTTTCATGAAGAGTTCATGATTTCACTAAAAAAATTGTTTAGTAATAATGAAATAAATAAAAAACTAGACATAATGTAATGAACTTAATAATTTATCAGTTATAAACAAATAACTTTTTAATTAAAATTTTAATTTTTAACTATAGGATTGTTTTTACTTTTAATCTTTGCACTTTGAATAATATTTTGAATACATTTTCTTTAAATCATCGTACATAAGTTAATAATGGCTCTATAGAAAATATAAACAAGTATTAGAAATTGTAAAGATTTGTTCGTAACTATCATGAATTTATTTTTGACATAAATAACAGTTATTAGCAGAATTATCAGTTTCTTACAGTTTAAAAGTTATTTGCAATTACAGTAAATTTTCACTGGTAAAATAAATATTCTGATAATAATCATACTAAGAGTTATTAATAAATATTTGCAGTGTATAACTATTCATAATAAATTATAAATGACCGTTGTACTGAGCAGACGTGTTTATATTTTGATTAGGAGTATAAACACTGGGCTCGAGCCGTTCTAAATTATTAACTGACAACATGAAAGCTAAAATATGTTTTTAAATAAGTTAAATAATAGTTTTTCGTCAGCATGGCGTCAGGAGGGCGAGAGCCGCTCGATGCTTCTTTAAATAAATATTATAAATGCCACCCGAGTGTTAAAGTTGGTGCAGTAGTGTGTATTGCATGTGAAGGTTTTCAACACACAAGTGAATGTGTGTCAAAATATAATGCTGGGATACCAGTTAAATTCCTCAGCAGTTCTTTTGTTATCTACCAAGAGCACCTGAACTTTGCCGTAACTTCAAACATACCATATAGATCATTAAATGAGATAGCATGGCAATTCATAGCACAACTTAAACATCAAAATAGAGAACAAATAAAACAAGATATTATAAACGATATAGTACAATAAAAGAATAAAGATAATGGGTTTAATGAAACAGTATACGAAGATTACAGTGAATTAGAATCTTTAAAAATCGAAAACAATTTGTTAAAACAATTATACAATAAAACTCAAGAGAAAAACAAATTATTCTAAGAGTTATTAATAAAAGCAAGACAAAGTAACAACAACAATAATAACAACCAAAGTAAGACAAAAACTTTTGCAGAAATTATAACAAATGTAAAACCAAAAAACAAGAGAGTGCCAAAACTTATAGTAAAAAGAAAAGAAAACAGCAATGTCAACACAAATCTAGAAAGTACCGTTTACAGTATCTAACTGAGGATAAACCATCCAAACAAACAATGTTACAAAAAAATAACGAGACCATTATTATAAATTGCATGAACGAGGAAAGTATAAATAAGATAGAAAAAACTTTAAGTACTGAACTAACAAACAATTTTAAAATAGAAAAAGAGCAAATAAGGAAATGAACAGTAAAAGTACTAGACATTGATAAAACTTCCAACAGTGATAAAGAAATTGAATTAGATATAAATCAAAGAAATTTCAGCAACGGAGATGATAAATGCAAAGTACTCCACATATTCGCAAATCCAGAAACAAAAACACGAACTGCAATAGTAGAAGTAACAAGTACAATATATAAGTATATAAAAGAAAACAAGAACAGACTTTTCATTGGCTACCAAAATTGCAGAGTATTTGACACCATTAATACTAATCCATGTAGCAACTGCGCAATAGTTGGTAGTACCAAGAAATGCAGAAACAAAGCCACGTGTTACAAGTGCGCAGGTGACCATCCAGCTGTTCAATGCAAGAGTGAAACACTATAGCGCCAAACTGTGACTACTACAATAAAAAATATAATTCGAACTACAATACAAATCATAGTGCTGTAGATAGTCAACAGAGTGGAGTATTAAAACAAATATTAAAAAATATATTGAAATGACTGACTATCCGCTGAAAGTTTTCAACAACAGGCAACGATCAAAAGAATTAGAACCACGAGTACTGCCTCAATAGTTTCGTTGACACCAATGAGCCCGAAAACAACAGTTACTGAAGCTAATGATACTTGATCTTCAGGAGGAATTATTTGATAATGAATATAAGGTAGACAGTATAAACGCTTTAAACAATTACTTGTTATCGGAAAAAGAATCAATATTATGTATAAATGTAAGAAGTTCAAATGCTAACTACAATAAACTACTAGTTTTTCTAAATAGTATGGAAGTGAGACCTTGTATCATAGTCTGCACAGAAACTTGGAACTTAAAACATTATGAGTATTTCATAATTAGTGGATATAAAATGTACATGAATCATATATAAGTGAAGAAATAACTAAGTCAACTCAAATTATTCAAATCAATAAACTAAAAATTATAAAATCAACCATCACAATCGAGAACAATAAAGAAATAACAATATCAGCAATCTACAGATCATACGATTTACATAAGACAGAATTTTTAGTGAATATTAAAGAACTAATAAATCTAAAAAAAACATAAAAATAATATTTTTATCGGTGATTTTAACTTAGATATATTAAATCAAGATATAATAGAACAAGAATTCTTACAAATATTATTAGAAAACGCATATTGTCCAGGCGTTAATAACATAACTTGGCCGTCGGATAGTAATATCAACAAAGGCACATGCATTGACAATTTTTTTATCAATTTAGACAATATAAAATATAAGACATCGATTCTAAGAACACCGTTTAATGATCATTATCCAATAATCATGTCGCTGAAAAAATTCAAGAAAAATGCTAAACAACAATCTAATAAAAAAATGAACTACCATAAACTACAAAATATAGCAAGATCCACTAACTGAACGGACATCTCACAAATAGATGATCCAAATATAGCAGTGAACACCCTAATACGAAAACTTCAACTATGCATAGAACAAGCTCAAGACATTAACAACAAAAGCAAACAAAAAATATGAATCCTAGGAAAAACTGGATATCAACAGGGATTCTAAATTCATGTATCACCAAAGAAAAACTATATAATATATGGAAAAAAGACCCTAATAATATAATTAAAAAAACAAGTACCAGGATTACGTAAAAATGTTACAAAAAATCATAAATCAAACAAAAGAGGATTTCGATAGAAAACTAGTAGAACAAAATTGCAGAAACAATGAACAATTTTTAAACAGGTTAAACCAAATTTTAAAAAATTTCGAATTAAATTTTTTTTTTCAGTTTTACTTTAAATATTCCCATTTTGTCACATACTTTAATTAAATATATTTATATATTCCTTTTATGTTTTACATATATCTTGTTAATAAATTCAATTATTCTAATTGAACATAATTATAAAATCATTTTCATTTATATCTCATTGAGTGTGCTTCGTGCCCCATTTAAACTCTTTTTATATTCAATATAACTTTTTTCCTAAATATCGAGCTTAAAAAATTATTTAATTTGGTAACCATTAAAAAATTTTCTGATCTGGAGAAAACGATTCCAAAAATAAAGAAGGATAGTTTTATGACGTTCAAAACTTTTACATCATACAATTGGTATTTATTTTTTTATTTAGAACTAATATTAGAGGGAATAAGTAAATGTATTTTTTAGCTTATAAAAAATTCTTTTATCTTCACATATTTACTTATTCAGTGTAAATGTAAATGACAAATCTACTTATTGAACCTATTTTCTCTATGGTGCCCCACCTTCTCCTAGTTAGTCAAAATTAAAAGTAGTGGTATCCTAGAATGCAAAATAATGAATGATAATTTAAAATGACTAGAAATTAAACTACCTAAAATATGTTTGTAACTGTATTTTATAATACTGCATATCACCAAAGTTGTTAGATCATTGATCAAGTTATGTACTAAAATTACAATATATACAAATACATTTTGCATTCGCTATCACCACTTATGCTCATAAATACATTCATGTAAAACGATAAATACGGAACAACACAATGAACACATTACCATATAGTAGTCGTTTATGTCGCAAATGGTTAGTCAAAATCGAGAAGATGTCATCATCGAACATTTTCAAAATACTAAGTGAGAATTTTAATTCTATTTACATCCGTGTAGCTCTTTATGCATTCATTTAAATACGGTCTTATCTTGATCAATTTTATGTATTTATATTTAGACTAACGACTAATTGAAGGTAAAGAAAAAATAAAATTTCAATAATGACAATTACATCATAAGATGTAAAAACGTAATGTCATAAAATAGAATATTAATTATAAACAATATTCAAAATGAATGCATTGCTTTCATTCTAATTTAATCCTACCTTCTCTTTTTCTTTGTGATCTTATCTACCCTCTTTACTTTTGCTTTTCTCTTTAATGTTTTCATTGTATCTTATTTATTTCTTATCCAAATTTTTCTTGTATATTATAAACTATCTAGATATAAAACAATTAAGCCTGTAAGGTGTGCCTAAAAGAAATAGAATAAAATAAAAATAAAACAAATGAATAGTTTGAGAATATAGAATATGATAACGCTTTTGCAAATGTCCTATTATATTTATTAAATTTTTTAAATCAGAGGAATGTAATTGACAATTACTTATACTTTTATTTAAACAAATTATAAAAAAGTACTTCGATTTTTCGTGTTTCAGTCAAACATTGTTAATTTGTGCTTAAACAATATTTCTATCAAAGAATCCAGAATTATTATTACATTTATCGTAAAGAGTAAACTTCCAAAAATATCCAGTCACGTTTTATATAAAATTTAAAAAAAAATTCATTTCTCAAAAGTTAATTTGGAAGATGAAAAACATTCATGACCACATATATGTAGAAATGTTACTCTTATATAAAAATATTTTGCAGTTTAGTAAATTTAGTTAATTAAATATAAGCGAGAGGAATATTAGTTGTTTTCTCTAAATATAAGATTATGATTTGTATACAGAAATTTGAATCTTTTCGTATCAAAATTAAAGAAAATTTAAATAATTATCAAATGCATCTCTTCAAGGCTAATTAATATATGAATGAAGATTGACGTCTTTAGAGAAATACCCTCATTCAGTCAATTAATAACATAGACTACTGTAAATCCAATATAAAAAAAAAGTAAATATTGGAAGAATGCTCATACTGTCTTATTAATCATATTATAAACTGCGTTATAGCTAATATTGATTTTGAAAAAGTTGAGTACCATTATGTAATAACTTTTATGACGGACTTTTCTTAAAAATAAATAACATAAATAAACATTCTTTATTTACGAATAAATTAATTTTCGTAGGCATTGTAAACGTTTATTGTATGAAAAGCGAAGAAACTATAAACGGTATAACGAATATTCACTGCACAAAAAGAAAACAAGCGCGTATTGTAAGGATGCACCTATCAAAGTTATAATATGTTTACTTGTATACAATTACTTGCTTATCATGAAATAATGAGTTTGGTGAAAACATTAAAAATACAAGTACAAACGTACCATTTCGTGATCAAATCAACTTCTGTAGATGCGATTCCCAATGCATTAAGTCGGGAAAGGCTTATATATCTCATTACGTAAACTTTGACACGCTATATCAAAATTTATTATTTTTATGTATTTTATCAATACGTGTGAGAACTGAGTCCTTTTTTTACTTAAAAAGCGAATGGAAAATTAAGCATTTCTGGCATATAGTGAGCAACGGGAAACTTACTTTTCCTCATTTCAGATGTAAAGTACGTCGGTTCAAGTCGCTTTTACTTTACGCTTTAATCTCACAAAAATGATTGAATCAACGTTTATGTTACATCTACATGGTCAAAAAAAACGTTTGCGCCATTAGCGTAAAATTCTCGGCCTCTGTATCGTAAATAATACCTTGTGTCGGCTTTGCCAGTTCTGAGGCTCATTATCACAACACGGGAGTGAAATCTAACTTTATGCTCTTGGTACAAACAAACTATTACTTTTACAATACATTACCTCTTGTGGCTCACAGATTGCACATAAAAAAAATTAATGTCGACTGATTCTTGCGTTTGAAAAATATAATAATGTATAATTATTGACGTAATATAATTCACTGTTTTATTTTCATTGATATGATAGTTGACTCGAAATGTCTGATCCCCCATATGCCTTTTATGTACTGAGACGGCTACGCTTCTAAAATTACATTATGGTAGTTAACAAAGGAGGAAATTAACTGCTTTAGACTCATATAATGATATTGAGTTCTCATAAGCCATTAGTGTTCAATCATCAGATCAAGACCTGAAAGAATCGACTTTTCTCTCTAGTTGCATAATGTACTATTATAATTTGATTTTTATGCGAAATTTATATATAAACTGTTGTGTTAGCATACTTTGTTATATTTATTAATTTTGAGAGATATAACGAGAAGACAGTGTAAATATTTTTGTAATTTCAATTTAATATGTATTTCTGGTATTTTGTTTCTTGCAAATAATTATCACGGCCATAAAATGTTTAACCAAATCAACCAAAAATGCGTTACATAGAACAAATTTTTATGTTTTATTTGTATACAGATGAATCATTAAATTATAAAATATGAATCTTGTTATTTGTTAAATGAATAAACTGCCTCGATAACAACGTTTACTATTTAATATTACAATACTGTCTATGAATGGCATAGCCAAAATTTACTCTTGAAAACTTTTACCATTGATGTGAATATTATTGATTAAATAATTTTATTTACTCTATATCAGTTTGTATGAGCGACCTAACAAATTATTTTCAAACAATATAAGCTAATAAAAGGAATACGAATAAAATATTATTATAAGATATTTGCAAAGTGTAGAGTAACAAATACGCCTCGCACTTCGTATGACATACACTATGTAGTATATAGATACTAAAATAGAAAGGCGTGCATAATAGTGAAGCAAGAATAATATAATGAGAAAAAAATACTTTAAGAAAATAAAAATGCATTGCGTATATGTGCATTGCTATAACGCATGCGTGCTAAAGTAAAATGCGGTCCCAAGTCCCCAGTGAGCCTATTGTTCTCAAAATATGATGCATTTATAAATTGACCCTCCTATTTTTATCAAAAAAGTTAAATGACTTAATCATTATTGAATATATCTTGTACAAGCTGTACAGCTGTAAGATCTCGATTCTACTGACGTGTATATGCAGACTATTGTTTTCAAAAGAATGTATTTTGTTGCTAAAAAATATTATTATTCAATTACATGTATGTTTTTTAGTGATTATAAAAGTTAATTAGGCAGTACTATTTAATATGTTAATAATGTATTAATTGATAAGAAATCAATCAAGGCTCATTAATACTTGATACTTTTCAACTTAAGTTGAAGTAGTATTAGTATATAATCACACTATATTATATTTATACAACAAGAGCAAGAAATAAGACTGTACATACAAATGTAATCCAATATATTATGCCCTTTCTTGACATTTATCGTAATTGAAGTTCAACCCATTCAGAATAATCATTACATTCTCATTCCTTTTTTCTTATCCTTTTTAATGAAAGCATATGATTATTACAGTAAAATATCTCGAGATGATAAGTCACAAAATGCAATAGATAGATATCATTTGAAGGTAAACAAAATTAAGAGTAAAATCTACTTTACCGACTTCCAAATTTACAGTAAGAGTTTGCAAAGAAAGAAAATACTGATACATACAACTTGTTCCGAAAATATATGTTTTACTACATATATTTGGATAGAGGAGAAAATTCTAGAAAGTTCCTTTACCATTTTTGGATATAATAGTTTTTTAATCTCTAATGTATCAAAATTGTTAATTTTTAACAGAAAATGTATATCTGTATTTATCTATAGATATATATTTTCTATTAAAAATTAACGATTTTGATACATTAGAGATTAAAAAACTACTTATTATATTAAAAAATGGTAAAGCAACTTTCGATTTAGAATTTTCTCCTCTATCCAAATATATGTAGTAAAACATACATTTTCGGAACAATTTGTATTTCAAAATACATTTTCTAATGTTTCTTGAACCAAATGAAACCATCAAAGTTAGTTTTTATTCACATTTTATTATATATATATATATATATATATATAACTATGTTTTCTGTTGCAACGTTCCCAATGTAACAATTTTGCATATTTTTTAAAAGAAATTTTATTATTATCAAGGTTATTTTCCATATTAAAATATTTTTTGTATTGTACGCTCTCTCATGAATCACGAGCCGGTAATAAAGAAATTCACATTTTCTATGGCACATTACCATAAGGAGGTGTGAATAGTTACCAGATGTCAAGTCTTCAACCGGCTACAATTTTATTTTTTTTTACATAATTATTTAGACCGAACTAGGATAATTTAATTTTCCAGAACATCACCGATTAAGAAAATTGATAGAATATTCGCGCCCAAGATGTACAAAATACGTAATTCTCTTATATTTCTTTTTTTCTGTTTTCTCTTTGATGTTTTAATTTGACACTAACTATTACGTTAGATAATAGGCTATAGTAATTTCTAATTATATGACAAGTGATCAATGAAATGAATTACGATCCCAGAGTGAGAAAGAATTTAAAACTATGAATAATTCTATCTCACTCTAGCACATAGGAAAACAAAATAAGCCTCGTAAAGCGCGCAATGTCATGCAAGATCATTGCGCGCTGGCTAGTCAAATTGAACGAAAACACCCGAAAAAAGGTTTGTTGGCGAGAGGGGTGTATAGTAAAAAACACGAATTATCGCGAAGGTGAAGATGCGACGGTGCACTCACAGGAGGAGGACGACCCGCGAGTCAGGTCGGTGCGGCACGCTCAAGCAAGAGCAACAGCCTAAGCAAGCCTACCTACGCAAGGACTCAGCGGGAGAATTTTGAGCAGCAGCGGCATTGAGTGAGAAGTAAGTGCACAGGCGGGGGATTACTCCTCCGGGAGAAACTCTGCCGAGCCGGGCTGATTTCGATCGGCCACGGAGCAATTTTATTTAAACCTCCAGACCTACGACGGAAAGAAGGGGCATAGCCGAGGCCCACTGAGCCCCGCTCTGAGGGTTGCCGAGGTCTGGCCAGGAAGTGCGCAAGTTCGAGAGGTCATCCGCAGATACCCGATACGAATACTGGCATACGCGGAGCATCGGTTGGTTACGCGAATCATAGCGTATACTTCTTTTATTGCTTCCTCAAAGAGGAAGCTTTGTAACGGTGAAAAAAATTTTTGAGACAAAAAAAAGGCTTAAAATGATGCTTTAAGGTGAAATGTGTTGAAAATTTTCAATTTTGAGAAAATTTTTTTTCCTGTCTGTATGTACGTATGTGTGTGTGTATGTGTGTGTGTGCGTGCGTGCGTGCGTGCGTGCGTGCGTGCTTGTGTGTATGTAAACTTTCTATATCTCGGGAACAAAACCATCGATCTTCGACGTTCAAAGCTTATTTTGTTCCTCTCGCGAAAAAAACTCGGCACCCTGACGTACTTAATATTCTACCGATTTTCTTTTTTTTTTATAACCAAAACACGATTTTGAATTTTTCGTTTTTTTGATTTTTACATATGTAGGGGTCAAAATTATTTATCAGTCTAAATTGTTCTTGGAAGGTCTTTCAGTTACCTACATTTTTGTTTTTTTAACATTTAAGTTATTGTTCGTATTTCATTTGTTATTAAGAAAATTCATAAATTAATTTCTCAGAAACTAAATGATCAATCGATTTAAAATTTAAACCACTAATTGAACTCATTTTAAGGAATATTAGGTTTTAAATTTTTAAGAGATTATTTCGATTTGTTTTCGAGAAAAATACTTTCGAAAAAAATAGCATTTTCGATGTCGCACGATAACTGGAGTAAAAAATATCTAAAAAAAATAGAAGCCAACCGGCGATTCATCGAGGAACGGCGACGACGTCCCAGCTGTAGGAACGAGGGCTCTCAAACTGACCACGATACGCCTTCGGG
>JAYJLV010056965.1:0-18395 GCA_036873485.1 Torymus texanus
ATAAGGTGTAATGTGCCAGAAAAATCGCGTCTCATAGGTGTGCTCCAAAAAAAAATTTTGGAACACGAAAAGGGTCACAAAATTCTCTGGATTTACTCATATAGAGACACACAGAATTACGTATAATGCGGAGGTGTGGACTTTTATTTTTAGCACGGGTATACGACGAGGCGCCCGCGAATTTCTTTATTTGCATTGATAATTCGAGGCTGGCCGTTACACGGACCGATAAGCTTATAAGAGAGGAGGCGCGTATTGTATTTATATATCGGTCGCGCGCGCTCGCCCTGACGGAGATTAAAATAAACGTGTGGTGGGCTACGGTGGTCCCATTTGACTTGTTAATAAACATGTCGTTTGACTTCTCTTTTGGGTTTGATTGTACGTCCTATATATACGAGTATAATATACCTGCTGAGGTGTGATGAAATTATTTAAAACGTTCTCGAGTTTATACATGTATATATTTATTTTTTTTTATGGCGAAATATAATGTTTTTACGTAAGTATTATAGCTTGACAAGTGCGTAACTGTATTTATGCGCGAGTGACTTTTATTCCTCGGCTGGAATAACTTCGATTCTCGCGCTGAGGAGAGTAAATCTTGCCTGTCAAAACATTGAGCAACGCGGCGCATTATCGACAATTTTCGAGTTTTGTGTGTGTGTGTGTGTGTGTGTGCGTGTGTGTATGTGTGTGTGTGTGTGTGTGTGTATGTGTGTGTGTGTAAATTTGGCTATACAGTAAGTAACTCCGGTTATCCAACACTGCAGAGAGGGAACAATCCCGAAAGCAAGTACTCATTTCAAGTGTATATATGTTTGAGAGAGCCGAACGCGAGGAAAGCAATGAAACTGACGGCAGTATATACTGTGAGGAGAAAGTTTCGCTCCTTCATTTTTTCTCCTTTTCTTTTTACGAGCGAATCGTAAACGTCGAAATTCCGCATCAGTCAGTCAGTTAGTTACAATCCATGCCTATACACGGCTCGACATTGTATCGTGCTTTTCAAAACTTGTAATCGATCTTTTCAGCGCCACATGGTAAAACGACGCGCGCGAGCGTAGCGCAATCGCAAAGGCGCGCGGGAGTTTAGTATCAGCAAAACTACACATCGGCAGTGTGTATATATGTATAAGCGCAATTCGACCGGAGCATAGCTCACTGAAAAATAACAAGAAATGATTGTAGAAATGAAATACAGAGGATTGTTGTTTTTGTAAATTATAATTTTCAATATAAAAAGTAATAAAATAGGATTTCAAATTATAATTCTAAAAATAGATTTGCGAATAAGTAAAGAGTTCATGGACTAAAGTGGATAAGGGAATAATGCTTCTTTTATCTCGACGTGCGATCCGTTTTAAATACTTAAATTGCTGAAACTTCTAAATAATTTTATTGTCTTAAATTTGTGTTTTCCAACTGATAATACTCCCGCCTCGTTCAATCAAAGTTTTTTCTCGTTTCACGAACTTCGAAGGTAACCGAAGAAGTTTTACGATTATTACTTGCCCCTGGAAATTCATCAGAGCCGATTAGAGCTCTCCCTCTCTCTCTCCCTCTCTCTCTCTCTCTCTCTGTCTCTGCTTCCATCAAACAACTTACCCATGCAAATTCGAGCTTCTCACGCGACGACTGTACCTTCCTCCTCTCCCCAAAACTATAACATCACCTTTTCTATCGCTCTCTCCTCTAACCCTATACATATATATCACGTATCTCCTCTGTGTTATTTCACTCGAGTTATTCGGCATAAACAACCGACACACGCACGTATATAGAATCGAAATGCGCCAGACGCGCACAATCATGCGAACTCCATTCGCCGTGTCTGCGAGATAAGGTAACAATCGGCGCCGTTCACGAGCCGCTCGATAAGACCCGTCGTCGCCACCGCCGACCGCAGAAACCGTTTCAATTACTCTCTCGAGACGCGAGCCGATATTAAATCGGACGCCGCCTTTGATTCGCAGCGCGGATCATCCACTTCTCTCCCTTTTCGCGGTCCTTTATTTCTTTTTTTTGTTTTTTGTGCCAGCTGATTTTTTTTTTCGACGGAAGCTGCGGGGATTCTCGCAGAGCTTAGTGCGCGTGGCGTGTGTGATGAATGAACAAATGGGACGCTTTATCGTGCGATAAAGTTTTATTGGCCGCTCGTTTGATGCTCGATTTCGAGTAAGAGAGAGAGTGAGAAGAAGGTAATCCTGTGCGAGAGGTGCTCGGTTTTATCTGGGGAAAATGTTGAAGTTTTTTCGTCTGAGAATAAAGTACTTATTTTTAAAAAAAATTTTGGAATTCTAAAGTTTGTAAAGAGGTTTCAAGTCTTGCTACTCCAAGAATTCTACACTCACTAAGCCGTTTGTTTTAATTAACAAAATAAGCAGTTGTAATGCGTGATCGTACTATTTTAATTTGTAAGATTGATTTTCATATATATCATTTGTTAGAGTGATTCATTTAGTCGAGCGGGATTCTAATGTGTTTGATATACTATTTTTAGAAACATGACATAAATTAATATTTTTCTATTAACTATCCGATGTCTATCACGATTAATTACAAAAGTAATAATCATTGATTCATCGTTGACATTGAATCCAAACGAACATTTGACCTTATTAGCTCATTTGAAGCGTGAAACCGCAAATTATGTCATTAGTAATGATAACGCGTGTAAAATCTTCTTCTATTTCGATCGAGGCGATCTTTTTTTCAGAACATAAAAATCTAAAACATCATCTGTATTAATAAAAACTAAACTTTATAATTTTACTGTTTCCAAGGTTCCAACATTTTTTATTTATTTATACTTTCAAATATAATTGATCGTCAGGAACATTACTTGGATCGAGTAAAATAACGAATGTCTCGATCGCATTGAGAGCAAATATTATCTCGTATGACTGAAACCGCAGTATAAAGTTGTAATATTTTAACAAGTTCGAGAACGTGTTATCGATAATAATGCGCATATATTATGCGATTCTGTTTATTGACTCACTCCGTCAATACTCTATTAGTTTTTATCAGGCTTTTACGGTTCAATACATGCCACAAAAGAATTATTATTCTTTTCTTCCACGCTTCATTTATTGCCTCCAAGGATATTTTACAGTTTCATTAAAGATAAGGGCTTGTTAAAGTGGAGAACAGGTACAGTCGCTTTAAAAATCATTGAACTATCGAAAAATATACGCACAAATGCCTCGCCGCAATGACGAATAATCTTTATACTGAAAGGTCAGTATAGTCGTCGATGCCCACTGTACATTCTTCTATTTTGCTCGGCTGCCTTATTCTTCTTTACACTTATTTTTTTTTGCACGTTTGATTGCTCCGCAGTGTGAATTCGCGCCGAAACATGCGCGAATGACTCATATTTCAGGAATTTATGGTCTCTTAAAATATCACACTCTCCTCACGGTCTTTTATGATAAGTTCTTTTACTCTCTTAGTGTTGAATAACTTTTTTCGTACATAACTTGAACGTTATTATTAGTATACAAAACTTTTGATATTTTTACCTAAAACTTTTAATATTTTTACCTCAAACTTTCAATTTCACCAAACGAAAAACGACTCTTCGCATGTGTTATCTTTTATTTTGTCGCTCTGCAAAAAAATACATCGAGCGTTCTGATGCGCAACAAATTATTAATGTTGGATATGTAACATATTTTCTACAAGCTATAAATTAAAAGAAATTGAAGTGCGAACGATAGGAAGTATATCACAAGGAAAAAAAATAAAGTTCAGCGTCACGTGAGAAAACGAACTTTAACGAGTGCAGAGTACGGTATACAATTTACAATCGTAAAATTCACATGATGCTAAATGCTGCTTTATCGCAGCTCTAAAACAATGATAAATATCGATTTTTATGATTGGTATAGCTATAGCGAGTATATAGAGAGAAACAACACTACAGCAGCGTATAGCAGCTATTTATATACCGATGCATCATTGTGAACGGTTCTTTACACGCTTAATCTCGCATTCACTCGACGGAGGATCAGGTGCAGTGTATAATAATATACGTATAGCGGGCAAACAAACGCTCGTAAACTCTGCATCCTCCCCCGCGAGAAAACAATGATCATCGGGTGTACTCGATCATTTTCCACACAATGATCGTACGTCTACGCTCGGAAAAAAATCTTTGCTTCTCGCCGAAAAAAAACACTATGCGCGCGCATAATTAATCTCCCACTCCGTGTGTTCCGCGCGCATTAAAATGCACGAGAACAGGCCGCGACGATGTACCGTTACTGCACAAAGGGCCGCAACAATGCACGCGGAAAAAAGTCCGCGATTACGGTTGGAGAAAAAAAATAATAGCAGCAACAGCAGTGAGAGAAGAGGAAGAGAGATCTCACAAGTGAGATAGGCGAATTCCCCGGGACAAGTGGAGCCGAAAACCTGTGAGGAAAGAGAAAGAGAGTGCTCGTCCCTCCCGTGGGAATAACAATGCACCTGATGCCAGCAAACAGGCGAGTTTTCGCTTTCACTGTACAACATGGCTGCTCTCTGTACTGAGTGCGTGTGTACTTCCGCGTGTGATCGTAAAATCGGACGGGGAGAGTTGATTAGCTGGTGGATCGTAAAGAGTTGCAAGTCGACGTGTACAGTATTATGCTTGTGTATGTGTGTGTGTGTGTGTGTTTCTTTCCCGCTCGAATGTGCGTTTGCCGATGGACGACCACGTAATCGACGGGTTCGCGATTGTAGGGGAGGGTCGTTGATCTGAAATAGTTTCGTTATTGTGTGGCTTACGTGATGTGTGCGGGTATAGCAATTAGGGTGCAAAATTAGAACATACGGATGTATTGTTTAGTGATTTTTTATTTGAATAAGAGATTTTAAGACGGTATTGCCTAAGCGTATGGATGGGTTTCTTATGTAGATTTCGTTAAGACGTAATGAAACGGTGTAGAATTTTTATTCATTCAAGTGTACAGTTTATAGTTTTTTTCACAGAGTTACGATAGTGAAGTCTATGTGTGTTATTGTATCTTGCTACATTTTTCTCCTGATTATCCGGGTTTACTAATTATCTTTCGTTTTCATGTTTGTTTGTAAATTATATAACTCGATTCTAACAAACTAACAGTACTCAAAACAGCAATCAAAAGCAAAAAAATTAAATTGAAAAAGTTATATTATTTTATTATCAACAGATAAATTTCTGCAGAAACAATGTTTGACACATTCAGTTGATAATTCTTTGAAAAATATAGTTATTTGTTTTATTCAATGGAAGAATCTGTAGCAATTTGTGTTATTTAGTTTAATACAAAAAAATATTTTTTTTTAGTTGAACTGAACGCACTCTACAGTAACTATATAAGTACTGTTGTCTCAATGATAAGAAATAGTTAAAGCTACAATAGAGGAAAAATAAAACGAATAGTCGCGTACTCGAGAAAAGTTTACACTTTTCATGTAACTGCATTTTTTCATTATATTCTTGTTACCCTTATCATTTTCGATAAGACTCCTATTTAAGAAGAAAAGGGAAACATGATAACCAAATACTTTCTGAGTATCAGCAAATGCTTTTTCTATAGTTTTGTAGCTATCTTCTAAAATATATCGTATTACTTTAGTTAGATATCAAATCTAATTTAAAAATCGTTTATTTGATAAATCTTCTAGTTTAGTTTATTGCTTTTTTAATAATATTTTTTTTTCTAATAATATTACAGAATTTTCAATATAATTTAAACATTAATTCAAGTTTAATATTAACCCACATAAATCAACAAATTATAAAAATACATCCTAGAAATCAGCTTAGTCATTAAAGATACACATCGCTCTTTATCCACATTGCTTATCTCTTAAATGAAATCTCTATTTCATGCCAATATGGGTTCTGACAACCTTTTGTTGCTGCTTTTTCTTAAACCGCCACTTTTTCGAAAATAAAACACAGTCTCCCACTTAAAATCCCGTGAAAACTGAAACTCTCCACTATTACAAAAAACCTCCGCACTAAAAATATGCTCGGCAAAGGTCAAACCACTCGACCACCAAACCCTGCTCCGATCCTCGCAATTTAGGCACTTCAGAATTTCATCAGTGCGAGGCTGCACTCACTTATTCGAGAAGAGAAGAGAAGAGAGCTCTGTGTAAAGGGTCGGCTGCTGGTGCACCCAACCGCGACGATCCGCGTCGATGACGATGACGGCATGGAGAGAGATGCTTCGTATTAGGGTCGCGTACGCTTTTGACCTCATCTCTCGCTCACTCACTCACTCACTCGCATGCTCATACACATATATACACACTCGACTCCACCGACGAGCGGCGACATCCTATTTAGTCCACTTTATGAATCGCATTAACATATATCGCGCGAATGCGCGCTAGGTTACATGCCTACCGCCGTCCCTCGTAGAAAAATTACGGGCAGGAGGATTATATTATTTTTCTTCTCATTTTTTTTAGGTTGAACGGTTTTTGACGTGTCATCAAATGTTCAAAAGGGAGAATTTTTAAAGGGGAGATGAACTTTTTTCTGCTAAATTGGGGTACAACATTTTATTAGAAACATAAGAACTCAATTGATTGAAAAAAAGATCTCGTGGAATTTATACGTGTTTTTGAGTATTTATTTGTTTTTTTTTTTTCAACAAACTTGGGTGATTAACTTTTTACTACTTTTCATTTCTTATATACCCGATCATCAAAAATATGGCAACAATGTTTCGTATAGTTTTTCTATGTATACGGTTAAAGTTGTTGCAATTTTTTTAGATTGAATAAAAGAAGTAAATTATGCATAAATGATTCATGCTAAACCGTCGTTTTGTCATATAGCCCATCAGTATTATATGTGGAACTTGAATTCCTAACTATTAGTGACTAATTCCTACTACGTAATACGCGCGATGTACCTTGAGGTGTAAATATTTATTGTTTAGGTATACGCTTACTGATGACAAAGAAAAATTTTTATAATTAATTAATTTTTATTAGCATTCAACGGTATCAGTCGCAAACACGTTTCAACTGACTTTGCATTGGTCTGCGGTATTGATGTTTTCGTTTTTTGCACCTCATTCTTGCATTTTAAAGACTACAGAAGATGCCCATATATGTCAATCATGTAGTAAGTTTTTTTTTTCATTTATTTTAGCTTGGTTAATGATTTCAATGACATTAGTTGTGCAGGATATCTTCTGCATCTTATTTACAACGGATTCAATTATAAAATAATTGCAGAAAAAGTAGGAAAAGCAAATGTAATATTGCTATACTCTTAAATTTATATTTTTGCATTAGGTACATGGTTTGAATTTGGTTATGCAGAGACATTTATAGGCCACAGATACCATTGCATGATAAAAGTTTAAAAAGTAAATTGTAATTAGAAGAAAAAATATGGTTCTCTATGCAGTATAAATAGCAATGAAACGAGATCATACTCTTGAAATATAGTTTAGTAGGTCAGTAATGCAAAGTTAAAAGCAGTTTTTATCAAATAATTGTCATCAAATTAAAAGTTCTTCATCTCTTTCGTTTGCTTGACCTTATTAGTGGAAGTACATCAAGAACATACAATATTTTCACGTAAAAACTTTGAGAAAATTATTTTTTATTTTATGAAGTATATGAGTTAAAAGTTGAATCAAAATATACAGAATCTTTTTTAATATTGTAAATTACTTCAAATTATTGGTTGTTTAATTAATCGAATTATAACTTTCTTATTTTGATTTGTAAATTCTGTCATAATTAAGAAATCAAATAGAAGATCATTAATATGGATAAACTTAAATCATTCAACGCCATAAGGTCCCTAATGTAGAGGATAGAGTTGCTTATACTAAATCTCAGTAAGTACCTTGTAAAATGTTGCCCATAATATAAAGATATTTCAACTTCTTCAAATTCGCATGAGATTAATTTCACTCCAAGCTTTAGCTATTCCATTAATTCTGAAGAATTACAGTTTAGCTTTAGCTTTACATATCTAATCAATACTCTCGTAAAAACGTTACAAGGTCAGCTGTTTTATTTTCATGGATTCTTTACAACACTTATCTTACTGTACAGCCATCTGATACCAATACTAAATCTAATCCATATAATTTGTAATCAGCGTAATTTTCTCAAAGGTTAAACCAATAAACCAGACATTTTATTTATTTTCGAGGAAACGAAATGTCATTCGTAAAAAAATCTCGTCGAGAATCATTTCACTGTGACGGCACGACGTGAGTTCATTACGAAAAACTGCGTGCCTGCACGTTCGATCGAATTCACCCGGGCTCTCGTTATTAGACGGCGACGTGTAAGTACGCATTTGGAACTGACGTCATGCGACGCACCCATCTCGAGTTGGATTAGCGGGCACGAACGTTATATGGCCGGTCATACGCGTGAAAAGAAAAAATAGGAATCTCTACAAATGTTTTCTTTCACCCGTCTAGGGAATTGGATTACCCAAAGTAATGTGCTTTTTTCGTCTAGTGCGTCAGTTGCTTGCCTCTTCGCTGCGCCGTATATGTTTTTTCTTTGCCAGCTCGAAAGACGTCTTATTACTGTAAAAACTCAAGCACTGAGTTTACGGTTGGACATAGGCATTTGAAAAGCTTGGGAGCTCTTACGTAAAAAGATGTGTTTTTATTGAAAGGAATATATGCGTAGGAATTAAAATATACAGTTTTTGTATGCTACTTCTTAAAATTCATGAATGTAAATAATAATTAAGCAGAAAATACTTTCGTCTGACAAATTACTTCCTTATCGTTCGTTAATCGCATTTGATCTTACAGCGAGACTTTTTATTTTAAAAACACCCATAAAGATGAATGTCTTATTTTTCATCCAGAAGTATTCTTATTAATCATATGTTTTTCCTCGCCAAAGTGATTAATTAGACGATATTGCCTTAAATAGCGTGAAATAAAAACAAAGAAGGGGGATTAATCTCTCTCTTTTTTTTCATTCTCCAAGTGATTAGCTTTAGAGATTTTATTGAAAAATGCACGAGCAACTTGCATCCCAAAACACGTGGCAACACTTTTTCATGATATTTAATCGAGTGCTTATAATACTTATGCATTATTCACTCTGAGTAATCGTATGATTTATGAGACAAGTTATTGATATTATTACAACTATTAATGCTTATAGCGATCATTTTTCATTTTTCTTAATTAAAAAATGGCGTGGTTATTTTTAACAATCCTATCTAATATTTATTAGCCCAGCCTTTCTTTACTTTCATATAAATTCTTGTAAAAGGTAGTAAAATGGTTACACTTAGTGCGAAATTAAAATCAAATTTAACACTCGACGTGTTCATCCAATTGATTAGATAATCAGTCGGCCACGAAGAAATTGCTGAAAATCATCGCGGCAATCAGACACTTTCGCCCGATTAAACCTTTTACGCTTATCACAATCTCTCTTACAGCCAGTCTTGTCCAGTGCGGGCTAACGCACCAACAACTGGCCTCTCGCGTCTCAAGATCTTTATCCGACACGAAAGAGACCCGAAAAAACCTCACTGCAATTGTGCGAAATTTCTCTCTCTTCCTCTCGACCTCGTTTCGGTACTCTCACGAGCTTTAACAACAAAGGACTCGCGTTAATTGGTATACCCGCGAAGGGCGAAGGCATCTTTTTTCATTCCGCGTGCTCGTGCCCGTTACGTCCTCGTCGTCGGCGTCATATTTCGGTCTGACTCGTCGACGACGATGCGACGGGGCGTTTAAAAATATTCCGTGACATCACTGGTACCGAATGCTCATGCCGTCGACGTTCCCCTCTTACGCGAGTAGCACGCGCGTGTCGGAGATCCGAATTAATTTGTTTACATTGAATTATTCTTCGTCGGGTATTTTCATTCGAGGCACGCAGCAATCGGCGAAATGTTTTACGGTGGGATTGGAGCTAATTTGACGATGATTTGAAGAGGCTGAATTTTTTCGGTTAAATAAATAGGATCTCAGTGGTGGGAATGTTTGGAAGGCCTTAGGTGCAAATTCACGTGACATCATGCAATCGAATGTATCCGTATTCTTTGTAAACAAATGTTTGATTTGTGATGTTTTATTAAATACTGTAACGAAAATGAAACGGGCTTGAAAATGATTGGAATTAATTGGAAAAATAAGATTTTAGATAATTTTGAGACATTAGGTTACAAGCTTCTATATAAACGAAGAAATATTTTAGTAAAAATTACTACTGTCAATAGTAATCGTGGAATACACTCATATTTCCGTAAAAATTATTACAATTTAAAATGTTGTTTTATGAGGAAATAAGTCTGACCTTTGTTTATAATAAAAAATATCTCCTACAAAAAAATTCTCCTCCGTTTTATCGTTTAATATAATAATAATGATTGCAGAAATATTTTAGCGTAAATAGGCAATGTGTAAAAAAGATCATTTATAATTACTGGATATTTGCGCATACCAGACAATGTCTACAATCCCGTAAAATTACTGTATTCTTTTTAATGTTTCTTTTTATAAGAAACACGTGACAGATAAAAAGTGACATCTTATTCTAGATTCTTCTCAGATTACGCAGTTCGTTCTAAGTATTTTGTCGCAAGCGTAAAATAGTTTGTGATAATAACTTCTAATGATAATTAAGACGTTTCTAACAATTGCGAGAGAAAGTTTTTCAACCGACTATACGTCCCTAAAAGATTTAATACAGAGAATTACGAGTTTCCATCAACGAACTATATTACCCAATTCAAAAGCATTCGCTAAGCTAGTGTATATATTTCCGCTCTAACTCCGCTGGTATATTTGTCTTTCAAATATTTGCAAGACCATATATCAGGCACTGACAAGCTCGATAAAATTAGGTTACATTCGATGAAGATCATTCGATAAAGGCGAATAGAGTAGTTTAAAATTGTCTGGACAGTTCTAATTCATTTCAGAACATATTTCTTCATTATAATTTATAGAGGGGAATAGAGCAATCCTTTCAATTGAATTTTTTCATTGTCGTAAGAAGTAGATGTACATTTCATTAGTTAAATAGCTTCTTCTAATTTTCATTAAAAAGTATATTTCCATACAATGTACGCTAACTACAGAGTTGTCTTATGTAAATTACGTAATTTTCAACATCGAAAACGGAAATTAGAACTCAGTCATACCTTACACCTTGATATAATCGCATGCCGCCGCTATTGAAATTAAATTACGTACACGCCCCCCGACACGACGACGAATTGACAAGTAAAATTACCTAAGCATTATATACCATAGCACGCGCACGTATGTGTGTGTGTGTGTGTGTGTGTGTGTGTGTGTGTGTGTGTGTGTGTGTGTGTGTATATATATACACAATTAATTTGCCACTCCTGTCCTCAAGCATTTAATTACCATTGACCCGATAACACACGCCTCCTCTCACGATTCCGTCGAGGCTGGGTCGTCTCTCGCGATTTTTTCCCGTCTAAAAAATTGTAATTATCGCAATCTCGTTGGCGATTCTCCTCTGCCCGTCGAGAAACCTCTTTACTTTTTATCATCATCTTGCGAGAGAGGAATTCAATTACGCTGGTGCTGCTGTTCCTGCCGGTGCGCTTTTATTTTTAAAGTCGTCGTAGGCGCGTTTTTGCCTGCTCGTGCGCGTAACTTTCACGGGGCGCGGTTCGCTTGGTATAACTGAATTCAGTGGCTTTTTCGAGAGAGCGAAGAAAGCGTACGCGCGAGCGAACAGAATTCGACGTGAATTTTAATGCGCTGATTCGGTTCCTCACGGTTCTCGGAAGGACTTCGGTTGTTTTTGACATGGCAATTAGGGTGAAATATACATTTTTACTTTTAGATAAACAAGAGGATTTAATTTGGATTATTGACAAATGTTTAACTCTGATATTATAAGTAATAAAATATAGAATATATTTTCCACCGTTATAAAGCAGTTATTCAGTGAAATTAGGACGACTGTTATCATGAAAGTCTGAAATAATTAATTTTCTTTATCTTAGTTTTCTCGACTATACTGTCGATGCTTTTACCAATAATTCATTTTATTCTTATAAAAGAATTGTGTTAAAAGAATCTCATGATTCAAGATAAAATAAACTTTCTTAACTAATAAATTATCACATTTTTTAAGAATTTATCGATGCAGCATCAGCTTTCCCAATCGATTTCCGAAACGGTGCGAATCTGAAAATAAATATATTCCGCCTATCCTTTATGGTTAAACGCAAGTCTCAACAAGCCATTGACCGATGCCTGGCCTACGCAAAAACCGTGGGATAAGAAAAGCGAAATCCGGTGCATCTAGTCCGCATGTTCGGAGAAAAACTCGGCACCGGGAAGAAAAATCACGCCGAGGGAAAAGTCAGCGACTGACTCACGAACGCGCGCGCTGAATTTGCGATTTTCTCTTCGTCCAGAGAAAGAGAAACGAGTGCGTTCGGTTGTCAGCTTTGAGTCTAATGCCCCCGAGCGCGCGAGTGATTGACTCGAGGAAAGGAGAGTTAGGAAGAGCGAAGTTTGTTTACAAAAAAAGAAACGGTTTTCAAGTGCTATACTGTACGTGAACGACAAATTCTATAATTTTGTTTTATATGGAGAGAAGGGAGGCTCGGTGGTATAATTCAAAATTGCTTCTTGATTGTTCAGTACAATTGACTTTGCCTTTTCAGAGATTGCTTTGTATTAGTGAAACGAGGTTTAAAGAAATATTTGTTTTCACTGTCAAATATCGTAATTTATTATATATACTTTGTGTGCAATATACAATAAAAGTCACACACATTATAGCATTCGAATATAACATTTTACTGATTATGTCGTTGCTGTTAGATAGTTAATACATAACTTCACTACGCTTTTGATCTCTTTTCTTTTTTCTGTTTTCAAATAAAATTATCCACGTAAAAAATGCTACAACAGACACAATATATCCACACAATGTAATTACCACAAGCTGCAGTGCGAATAAATTTTTCTTTACTGATCCCTCATCCGTATGAGATAGATCGGCCTGATTCTTATACGAATAGTCCAAAAATTGATTTATCCCTCCTGCATAGAGTCTTCGAAGTATAGTTTTAAATTTAGTAGCGTAGAGCGATGATATTTCGAAATTATACATCAATCGAAGACAATTTAATACTGGCTTGGCTATTTTAGCCTTTTGTATTGGGAAGCGAGATCGATTTTTAAATACCTTTAAAAAACCTTCAGTATCTAAACATATATGATGTTTACCTTCGGTTATTTTTTGAATTAATGGTTTCATGTAAGCTACAGGTTCGGTATTCCGCTGCATACCCTTAATGTGAGGATCATCTTACCAAAATACGTAGTTATAGAAACCTGGGTACACGTATATTTTGAATCCTGATTTTTCTATACTTTCGAAAGTATCAAAAACTACTTCTCCATCTTCTAACTTAATATCCAAAAAGTCTGAAAATGCATTCATCGTGTATGAAACAGATAATAAAAGAATACTTGAAAATAATATTCTGTCAACTATTTTCTTCGGGTTCCTGCTAACATTGATTCCAAAAAGCAGCTGAACAATTTCGAAAACTCTAAATTTTTTCTCGATACATTTTTAAATATTTCAGTAAATAAACTTGAAAAACTACAAGGGCATAAATAATTGGAACCATTGCCTTCAAATGTTGACAGTTATTTTCCATATCCATTTTAATAATGTTCAGGTTTCCATACTCTTTTTTGGGAATAGCACCGAGATTAACTACATTGTCCTCTAAAATTTTTATTAAACGTTTTTCTACTTCTGGATACGCCATATTTACACCAACTTGAACGTATCTAAATGAAAAATTCATAACTTTTCATACAGTCGCAGTCAAGGGAAATTTAAAACCTGTTATCTCCACAATTTCGCCATTTATCGTATGAAGAACTGTCTGTTCCAAATCTCTCCAAATTATTCCCATGCTGAAGTTATACCCATTAACATCAATTAATTTATCTGGGAATATTTGATCATTTTTATGTAAAATTTTAATAACAATTCTACCATTAAAAGGATTGTAATATTGTGATGTACAAATAGACTTGTTCAAATTACGATTAAAATTTATGTCTATTATTGTAAAATCTAAAAATTTTGTGGACCATCCATATTTCAATACGCTTCCAATATCTAATTGAGATATTAAATTATTACTTGATGAAATCACCAGGAGTTTTGGTCTTTGAGATTTTGTAAAAACCCACTTCACAAAATCAATATAACATTTCACGTTTTCGAATAGAGTATTTACTTTACAAATGAAAATAACATTAAAAGAAATATTTGTCGAATTACTCAATAGAGATGCAGTTGAAGAATTTTGGCAAATATCTTTGAAATCAATTGTAACAATTGGAATTTCTTGTAATATTTCTTGAAAAAGAAAACTTTCTCTCGAAAAAAACAACTATCACTATTAGAAAAAATTGTCACTTGATGAAGTCTTTCGTTGAGTCTAATGTATTCATTTATAAATGTAAAGCAATCACTTGAAATTGAATTAACATCTCTTCTTATATTGGCCATTATGAATAAAATCATGTAAAAATAATCGTAAGGCATTCTTTAAATTTTGATATATCTTTTACCTGTCTTTTTTTAGCAAAAGCTGAATTCGAACTAGTAAAAGTTATGGACGCAAAAAACTAGATATTCTATATTGTTTTTTTTTTGTGCTTATAAACATAAAAATATTTTATGTAATTTTTTTCATTTGTTTAACTATAATAAGCATATTTATACCCAAAGGACATACTACTCAAAGTCGTTTTTCCTCGAGTACGTTATTTTATATTTGTATTGTTTTTCCCTTTAGTATTGTACTTATTTAGCAACATGAAGGATAACTTATTTGTTACTACCAACAATAAACATTTTTTTTAAACCACAGTTAAAATTCAATTCTTTTTCAATGGTTAAAATAATTTTTAATTCCTTGAAATAAATTATAAAGTAGCAGAACAATTATCTTATATTACATGAATTATACACAATGTAAAAAATTCAAATTCTTTATAGGTTTCATAAAATGTGAAGGTTAAAAAAAACAAATATTGGAATACAAAAGTTTTTCAAAATGAAACAAACCTTTAACGTCAAAACTTCAACAATATTTTTTATTACTATATTTTAACCTTATCTAAAAATGAAAAAACAAATCGCTTGACAAAAATGTTTCAAAATAGAAAAAATTGTCGGGCTATACAGTAATTGTTAAACATTTATAAAATTCTATTACTAGTGGAAGAGATTCAAGCCTCGGGAACATATAGGTTCAGCTCAAACTTAGGGATATGTTTTTCGATGGAGAAATATGAAACATTTATAGCTTTATTTTGAAAAAAAAAAAAAAAAAAAATTGAAAAAGCCTATTCTTAAAGTGACAACAACCATTTATTAACCTTGTACAGTCTTAAATATCATGTGAAAAAGAGCAAATAAAGGGAAAAATGTGTCCAGAATTTTAATTTTTGGAGTATTAAGATCTAATATTGCATTATTTTTATTATCCTAAAGTAATCTACAAAACATTTTTTTTTTCAAACAAGTTTCAAGTCACCTAAAAATATCATTCGCGAACCCGAAACATTAGCAAGCACTTGCCTGCCCTACATCCATATCTCTCTCCACCTGCTGCCTATATACAGTCACAGGGTGTTTCTTTCCGCGTATCAATTGCGAAATAATTTCCTCCTCGCTGTTTCGCGCTAACGTTGCTAATTGAATTATACGCTGAGATTTTTATTACCCACATAGCCACACAGTCGCTCTGCAGCTCACGGCCCTAATCGAATTACGTCCAAGCCAACCGGCGATCCCGATCTTTGCGCTACACTTGCTCTCTCTTTCTCTCTGTCTCTCTCTCTCTCTCTCTCTTATTCTTGCACTGCACTTATTATCAGAAGCTCGCGGATTCGCTCGCACTTCGGATTAACAGTGTCGGACGCACGCGCGCCCATGCGAATGAGAGAGAGAAGCCCTGACACGGAATACAATAATGTCGCCTCGCGGATCCTTTTACGCGCGACGCGCGGCCGCGGAACGCCCAGTTGATGCGCGCGAATACGTTGCTGCGTGTCACGAGGAGAGGAGGTTTTAATGAGAGTGTCGACGACGCCAAAGGAGAGAGTTAATGGGGTTGTGAGCACGAGCTGCGGATAGAGAGTGCTTTAGTGTCGCGCACTGCTTGCCTTCTTTTGGACTGAGAGAACGCGTGTACCGAGGTTTTTGTCGCTCTGCAGGGCTACGTGTACGGATCTGACACGTGCCTAGCGAGGATAACGAAGAGAGTCGCGGTGACTACACCTAAAAGCAGATTTCCACTTCCAGATAATTGCAGTGAAGCTATTTTTAATTGTCTCGTGTCGTCTGCTCTTTTTGTTACGGGGTTCGCTGACGAGAGTTTGGGAAAATTTTGTTTGTGTTCTTGCAATGTTATATAGTTTCTGTGAATAGCGAGGTGCTGGACACGTGAACGATATCGAGTAGTGTGATGTTGGTTACTACTGTATAACGTGAAACTAGTGCTCGGTGCACGCACAGCTAAGCTCGTTAAAAGTGTCACAGCAGATTATAGCTATGACGTGGTCTCTCGCGATATCGTGTGGGCTGCTGTAGCAGAACTCGGCTGTTTAAAGTTCTCAAGCGATCGGCGTGTTTTTTATACGAATTTATGTAGATCCCAAACTCTACAATAAATTAGAATAAAACAGATGAGCACTTATTTTTTTGTAACTTTATTTTTAAGTGATTTTCAATCATTTTCACAATTTAGACTACAAAAAGATTAACTTGATGTTTTATTACTCAATTTCCTTAGAACTCAAAGCGGGATCGTTATTTGTTATCTAGAATTGTGATCAAAACAGGAAGTTTTTACACTATTGCATCAGGTTGATTGATAAAACTGTGTTTTATTTCTTTTTATTTCCAGTGAAATTATTTGAAATCTCTAGAAACCCTTTTGTTTTCTTGGCAAAATAGATATAATATTTTAGCTAGAAATTCATTAGATTGAAAACAAAATAAAAAAACTCTAATACACTGTCTTATCAACAGAAATCACCGTAATTACCTAAAATTATCGAACAACTTTTACGTTACGCGATCAACAAAACATTTACACCCCTTACAATTTTTCTCCGCCATCAAATTCCCACAGTCCCATAATTTCCGCGTAACATATATTCTCCCAGTGATTGATCTCCTCGTGGCATACTCTCTTTTTTCGAATCCCAAACGATCTTGCCGACGACAACTATACGCTAAATCTCATCTCGCCGGTTGTTTAGCGAGCCACGTTCTCTGTTACTCTCTCTCTCTCTCTCTCTCGCTCGCGTTACACAATGATCCGCGAATGACGAGAGAAGAATGCATTATTCATGGGCGACGGTGAGTTACGAGAAGGAAGAAGCAGTGGAAGAGGAGTCGTCACGGCAAAGATCCGAGGACGGTCGTCGCGAGAGAGTTCGCCTCAATCCGTACGCGCGCGGTATGTATCATAATGCGCGTAAAGAAGAGAAAGAGGGAGAGAGAATAGTGGCCTCTAATGAGACGTCTCCGCGCGCGTTACGCTGCTGCACTGTGGGCAACAGATGTGCGCGCACGGAAGTGTGTTATGTAGCGACGCTGAGCGCGTGAAAAGTTTCTCTCTCTCTCTCTCTCTCTAGCTCTCTTGCGTAATGCAGCGTTTTTGTAGCTGCGAGATTGGTTTTTTGCTCGGATGAGAGGTACTACTCGGGACGATATGATTGTGTGTGTATGTGTATATTCATAGTAGTGCGAGATCAGAAGTATAGAAAAGTTTGTAGACTGTAATGTAGTAAGCGTGTTGCAAAGTTACATTTTTGCTGAATATGAATTGATATTTGGAGAATAGAATTTTATGAATTACAATATAGTTATACAATTTACGTTTACAATTTTTACCTAGCAGTTAATTAAGAAATATCTCGACAAAGTTAACAACTCGAGAAACTTCATTTGAAATACGAAACAGGCTAAAATAAAGTATGTATCAGTTGAAGTTTTAAATCTTAACATTCTTGACCTAGTATAAGAGTAGCTGTAAGGTTATATACCCCATAAAACTCTTTTACGGCACGATTTTACATATCGTTTTCCTTACACAGCTTCCAATGCAGACCAACGTAAATTTTGTACATGCGCGTCGTTCATTTTCCCTGTACTTGTGATTAGATTTATTTCGCGGAACGCTTAGTCCTTGGCAAGAATCTCCTCCACGATGCTCTATACTTACCTTATAAACTCGAGGTTAGTCACTGATCAAGTTTTTTTTTTTTTTTTTTTTTTTTCCACATTACCGCTTACAGCCGACTTGGCCCAGTAAGCGGGGGCCTTCCACCACCTTGGTGTGGAAGTAGCGCCCAATC
>JAYJLV010056976.1:0-47395 GCA_036873485.1 Torymus texanus
AAATTTATTTTGGTCGAAAATGCTTCCATTTGATTAGCATGTTAACCAACGAAAATGGTTAATTTTCTACCAGGGAATAGTCTGAAAATAATCGACATAAATGTACAAAAAATATGTGATAACCGTATTTTATTTTTTAAAGTGTTTTATACGATTTTTGAGGCTAAAAGATGTTTATTTGAATCTGAATTTTTTTCAGGGTATTAGATACAAAACAGATAATAAGATAATTATTGTAACAGTTATTTTTAAGAAAAATGTGAAATTATTAAGAATCTTTCTTATTTTTCCTCATATTTAGCATCATTTTCGATCCACTCTGCCTGCGGAAGTACTAGTTGCCTTATTAGAAAGATCTCGTTGTTGTGGTTCATTTAATATTTTTCAATTTCATGTTTTTGTTTAGAGTTTCTAATTATGTATAATTTGAGTTTTCTCAACTATGAGTATTTACGATGTTTCTACAATTGTTATGTATAAGAAAAGATTTCATTCTAGAGACAATATCTAGTGACTAAAAATTATGAAAAATATTTTTCAATATTTGGACTTATTTAATGCTGTTAAGGAGTTACTGTTATTTTATAGATCGAATAGAAACTAAAATCTTAAATAGATTATTATTACCCATTTTTAAAATATTATTAAATAATGGTAAATATTTTTAAAAGATTTTATATTGTAAAGTATTAAACACGGATATTCGCGCATTCAAAATTCATTAGCAAAGTAAAAGAACTTTATATTTCATATAAATTATTGTAGGATATGAGATTTCTATCAGAAAAGAATTGATAAAATGTAGAAAAAATGTTCTGTATGTAGATATGTAGGATAAGTATACTTATCCTTTCTTTAAAAAATTATGGATGAAATCTGTCATCACAATGAGACTATTTTTATTGGTTCCTATTGATTCATTTGATTAGTCTATGTAGATTAGACGCCAAAATCTAATGGGTTTGAATTTTTCAAGATTGAATTCACGAGATTGAGTTAAATCGAATAATTAAAATACTTTAAGAAAAATTTCATTAATTTATTGATTGAATTTACGTTATTATCGTATATATAATTTGATCTGATCGAAACTAAGTAACCTAATATTTAAGTTCCACGAAACAAAAGATATGCGCGAACCGCGTAGAATGTAACTTGTATTATGTAAAATGATACCTCCCTGTTTCAGCTATATAGAGAATACATCCTTTTTATAGTAACTAACTAATAACTGATCTAATAAATTATTTTGTATTTTGCGTATCAATTAAGTTTCTTATGTAAAAATAACTATTTAATTTAAACATTACGCAGTGTATTATGTAGGGTAATGTAAATGAGTAAAATTTACAATTTTATTTAAAAAAATTTTCAATACTTATAGTAAAAAATTAGACGTTATTTTTTATTAGGCACGTTCAGTAACTTCAGGGTTAAGTACGAGAAATAAGTATCGTTTAGTATAAACATGATTACAAATATAACGCATAATATACAATAGCATTGCGAATAAAGTTAGAATGATGATTTACTGCGTATCAACAATTCTTTGCGTTTCTAAAACATCAAATCAGTTTTTAATTGGATTTATGAACATTTACTTATATACAATTTGAGATTGTAAAAAAAATATTTTCAAGCTTTATGATTGTATAGCAATAACATTTTCTAAAATATTTTATTTTGACAAGGAGGACTTTGCTGAGGTTGTATAAATGCTTCGCATTTTCATATAAGGTACCACCGCTACTACTTAAGAAAATCTAATATTTTTGCAATCACGAAAAATGTTGAGCTTTAAATAATAATTTTTTATTATTGTATAACAATGCTTCTATTATGTTTCGCCTTTTCAATCATTGCCATATGCCTGATTTGCGAGGAATTTATTCTAAGTAAAGACGTTTGATAGAAAAAAATTTTGTGTTGATAAAATTTATAACTTTAGTCTTTAATATTTCCATTTAAAATCTAAAAAATATAAAATGAGCGATAATCAAGTGTCATTCGTATATTCATAGGCGTTTTAAAACGATTTTCCAAGTCTAACTTGTGAGAAATTAAGCCCATACAAAAATATTCAATATGAAAAATTTTGTTTTGTTCAGCTCTACAATCAAAATGAAAATTAATATCTATACGAGTTAAGTGCAAAAAGCACCGTTTTGAGGCAAATTTGAGAATATTAAACATGTAAATTTAAAAAATTGTATGAATAAGTTACAGTAATAGATATATATATTTGAAGTATATTTGTCAGCTTTGTGTACACCAAAAAAAAAAAAAAGGTTCGTATGAGTTTTCAATGGATTCCTATTTATACAATAAGAACTATGGATTTGTCTGTATATGGAACTATATGATTCGTATAACAAGACAAGTGGTCTCTGTAAGCCTTCTCGATCATTCAAAATCTCATTGAGTTATCTATTGAATTGGATTGCACACATAAATCGATACATATTTCACGATGGTGAAGATATATAAATTAGACTTCATCCAGCATAAAATGCTAGATATTAAAAATAACAATAAGCATACGAATTAAACCATTTAAAGAATTATGAAAATATGAATTTTGATTGTTGAAACTATATACCCAAAGGATAGACTGATTGGCACGAAATAAATGTAAAAACATTATTCATGTTGCAAAGCCTTTTTATTTGATAAGTTAAAAAATTCAAAGTATTTCATATGGTAATCATTTTAAAATTTTTTTTTTCATTCTTTTTTACCCTGTTTTAACGAAAAAATTGAAATGAATCAAGCATGCCTATTAGTACCGTTCTCATCTACGGTATTTTTAGTTTTTAAAAATAAGGTTTAAATTATTTTTAGAATTTTCTCCTAAATATTAGCATAAATGAGTAATCATCAATTTTAGGTCTACATTATTTGAGCGCAAAATTTAAAACATCACAGTAAGATCGTTTAAATTCAATAATAATATTGATGCAAATGATCTGTCTTCTTGTGACCTAGTTCTATAAATTAAGGAACAATTTCATATCAGAATCTATACTTATTCATCCATTCATGCATCAAAATTTGGTACTACTTCACAGGGACTACAATAGTTAACACTTTTAATGAATGACCTTAGATTTACTTGATCTTAATTACACTAAGTTAGCAAGAGACTTTTATTTTAGTCATAGGAAAATTTCGTGTATCAAATATGTATTTATACATTGTTTTACTTTTTATTTTCTATGTATCGTACGATTAATACTTATCACTTAATTGTCCGTAAATGTCCATATACAACCTACAACGAATGTATTTTCAGTAAATCAACAATTTTTAATTCTAACTCTTAAAATGACCAAGTAAATGTATTGCCGTCCTTTACCTCAATTTGGAAAAATACCTTCACCATATTATTAAACAAGGCGAAACGAAAGGACATTTTATAGAAATTCAAAGAACCGCTACATATTGCCAACTTACTGATATTTCAGCTACGCAGTCGCATGCATGGGTTTCGGCTTTGCCGCTCCCTCGTCGATTCGCTCAGTTTCCCCCGGCGACGTCCCACAGCAGTGGCACCAACTACCCGAACATCCGTCGGGAGAGCAGGCGGTGAATCCAGGAAAACGGTAAAGGAAGATCCCGACGTCAGCGCTTGAGCAAAGGGTGGCAGCCGCAAAGTAGGCTACAGCAAGAGATGACGCCTGCGCGGCTGCTACTGTACACTGTCTATGACGGTATGGGTATACGTATATAATACGAGCAACGAGGGGTGGTTGTGGTGGTGGTGGTGGTGGTGGTGGTGGCGGCGTGCGTGCGTGCGTGCGCTGAGAAAAGAACCCAAGTAGCGTCGGCGTCGTTGTCGTCGTAGTCGTCGACGCGGACGTTGTACTCTCTCTCTCGCTGGATTCCGTGTGTATATGTACAGTGCTCTCAATAGCGATGTTCTCTGTGCAACTTCTCTCGTTCTCTCTCGAGCCGCGTGTGGGATAAAACTGCAACGGACACGAGAGCGCGGTGCAGCTCTCTCTCTGGTATGCGCCCTCGCTCGTCTGCCGCGCGCACAGAGCGCAGAGTGGAGCAGCAGAGCTTTCGGACGACGGGTCACGTGACGCGGCCGCGCACTCTATGCGCTCCGTATTTCGCGGATATAGAGAGCAAGAGCCTCTGTGTCTGTGTGTGTGTGTGTGTGTATGTATGGGTGTAAATGTGTATCTGTATGGGTCTGGGAGAGAGAACCAGAGGAAGAGATGTGTATACATAGGTACATACATTACCCGCTCTCTCGCCATTATAGCTCAGACATCCGATTTGCCTGCAGGGCCTACTTTGCTTTGTTTCCGGCCTGGACTTGATTAGGTTGCTCTTGGATAGATTGCCGTAGATGTCATTCTTGTTTTCAATAGAATTTAGCTGATTTAGCCTTGATTTTGTGTTTAAATTATTGATTGATAATTGAATGATACTAGCTCGTATCAAACAATCATTATAACTGATAATTTACAAAAAACGGTGCGTTCAAAATGTATTCCAAACCATGCCCTAGATTCAATTATATTAGATCATACGCGAAAATACAGTTGTCTGCCCACCAAGATTGTCTCTAATAGTCGATATTATCTTTACCGTGCCATTTTAAAAGTAATTTTCAATTGATTTACAAAAGTTACGTTTCCAAATGCAGAACTTTATAAACTATTCATTGGTCTTACAAACTGCGATGACCATCTTTCATCGAACAATATTATTTAAAAACAATATGCAACGTTTCAATCGATAAAAGTTAATTGAAGGAATACTCTTAAACTTTTCTTTTTTATTATCGTCAATTCGTCATGATTTTTTTTCATGGCAGAAACATTTTTTCATTTTTACACGTCACGTTGAGTATATTAAAAAAATGATAGCTTCGTTAGATGAAATTCGGGACTAATGAACCTTCGGCATATCAAAGCAGGTTAAGTTTTATGACTTACATAATTACAGTGCGACGAAGTGAAGAGGCATTTTAATATTCTGTATCACTCTATAATCAAAATATATCGCCACCCGTGATTTACCTGATTCTCTTCTACAATTATTTATCAATTAACAACGTAGAAGCAGCCTAAAATAATAAACATTACTTTGAAATTTCTTTTAAATGTTGAACACTAAAGTAGAAGATTAAAAAATTAAAAATATAAAAGAAAATGTAAATTAAATTATTTTATTATAAACCTGAAAGTACAAAAGTAAAATTTATATTTAAAACATATACCGATCAATAAGTATGGATGTGAGAGATTCTGTAGAATAAAAGTTCTGGGGGTACTAGAAGGACTAGGCAACACCAAGTATTAGGAGATTAGGTACTAGGAAGACAGGAAGATTGAAGAATAGGAAATATAAAAAAAAACTTACTATGCAGTGTTAAGTACGAACCTACAAAAACATTGTAAAAAATCGAAAGAATGGATTAAAATAAGCTGTTAGAAAATCTAAAAAAATTGTTAAAATAAGGGAAGAATACAACAAGTTTACACAATTTCAAGAAAACCTAAAAAGGGAATCATAAAGTGGCAAACTGATGAATTATTTAACGAGGAAACAATACACGTGTAATATTCTATTTTTGAGAAATAGAGAGGAAAAAATTTTTTTTGTTCCTAGGGAGGAAAGGTTATTTTCGTGTGCAAAGTTAAACTGTGCATATACATTTGAGTGCACGGACTATTACATTCCCTTACTCTGACAGAAGCTCGAGAAAATGAGTGAGAAATAATACTTAATATCTTTCACTTTTTCGGAGCATTTTTCGATTTAATACTTAATTCACAGATTAGGACAAAAGCTTATTTCATTCTCTTGTTGAACAGAATTATCTACTGTAGCCCATTACATGAATAATAACAAAGGTACAAAAATAAAAAGAGTCTGTTTCAGAAGACCGATAATCGTATTCCTTTATATTTTGACGCGTTGAACTCAAATATGATCTTAATTTTGCTCTATCATCACAGAATTTTGAGATACCTCAACTCTAAAAAATTTTTAGGTGTCTTAAATGACAAAATAATATTTTTTTTATTATGTTATTAGTGACACTGTATTTAAATGATCTAAACACCATTTTTTTTCATCGAAAAATAGTATGATTTTTCTTTTTTGCAGATAGACTAACTGAATACTTTAATTGAATATTTCTCGGGCAAGAAAAATGATATTTAGATCATTCAAAGTGGATTATGTAACGAAAAAATTAATTAAATAATGAAAAAAAAAATATATTTTATATTAAAATTAGACGCCTCGAAATTTTTAGAGTTAGAGAAGACAAATGATTGTCGCTCTTCTACGTCGGACCACTTTTGTGTGCCTGTGTAATTTATTATCACAATTTTGATAAGCCACTGTATTTAAAAACGAAGGTACTGAAATTCAAGGTACTTAATAATACTGAAAAAAGAATTGGCGCGGAGTTTATATAGATTAAAGTATATACTTTCATGTAGTGTTGTTTGGTTCACACGGAATTAGAAAAGAATGGATCCAGATTACGGATTCGACTCAAACTTTGGTACTCCAGGAGAAATTCGCTAGTAAATTTTACAATGTACCACTGTAAAATTCGTAGGTTTTATACAAAAAATTACAATAGTACTTATACTAAAATTTATCAGATTAGCAGTCGGTAAGCCAATTCCAATGATACCTTGTAAAATTTACTAGAGAAATTCTCTCCGTATACATGTTTTTAGATAGAAAAATCCAAACAGGCTGTAATCTTGGTAAAACATAAATAGTATTTAAAAAAATTCAAATTAAACTAGAAAAGATCAACTTTTATTTGTTGATTTAAAATATTAATTTTTTCAAATTTATGATTTTGTGTTCACCGAAAGGTGCAGACAGTAAAAATTTTGGCTCAATGAAGTGCTTGAATTCATTACTACAGTAATGCATCCATGTCGATGTATTCATCTTGATAAACATATATAAAAACAATTTTATGAGCAATTAATATTCGACAAAAATAATCTTACCTACAAATTGAATATACTGGACTAGATCCCATTTTCTTAAATAAGTTTGAACTTCGTATATCTTCACTGTTGGTGATACTTCTCTCAAATCTTATCACCGTTTGTGTTAATCGTAGACATTCATGTGTATATTATACTAAATAAAACACTTACATTACACTTACTTTGCATTCCCCTTCCATACTTGATGACATAAACATTCCTAGAATTTCTCATATGAATAAACTCCTATTATTGATTACTTGATATTATTTAAAAATTAAATAAATATAATGAGATTTTGTGACTTCTAATATTTCTGGAACATACAAATTAATTTCAGGATGTTCGCATGGACTAAGGAAATGTGATACAGTTTTTCAATAAATATTAAGTAAATTTAATCTTTGTTATTAAATTTAAAGAACGTAAAATTTAATTAATTTTTTTACTAAAATTGAAAATTTTAAAATAAAACTTTATTACTCCTACTGAATCCTATTGTACTAGGGCTTATAAAAACTGTCAATATAAACTTTTTACAGAACTTTATTAGATCCTAAATCGTGCTACTTTTCGTACGGAGCGTTGATATTTCAGAAAAAAAGAAATTTAATCTATAACATTTTTGTTATTATTATTTCATAACATAGCCGTAAGAGTGAATGCATTACAAATGTACTAGCTCAACTACAACCGTATCACCGATTATTTTGGACTGTTCATATTTTCTCCTTTTCCTAAGATGATTTAACGTTATTTTTTGTATTTTTCAGTTGTACTAAGATTGAATACGTTTTGCAATGTTTGAAATTTTTTATAATATCTTCATTTTGAAATTTTATTTCTAAGACTTTTTCCCCTTTGAGTAGACTATATGCGATTTTACTTACATATAGTTAAATTAATATTTTGAAAAAAATTATAAAATTCATAAGATATGCAGTTTATTATATTAGCCGGTACTATTAGCCATTTTCCTATTTTCCTATGGGTGTGGCTAAAGATTATTTAAGCGTAGCAAAAAAGGTGGTGGACAATCTATGAATGAAATAGACAAAAAACTCCTACCCGAATACTGCTATGTACGTCAAACTGTTAATTCCGAACAAGAACATGTTACGAAACTTGTTCTTTGTATTTAAGAATACAAACATGTTATAAGTAACATATGTTTAAAGTAATTTTATGCTAAGAGCAAAAGAAACAAAACTTTTGTTTAAAAAATTTTAAAAAATTAAAAAAAAAATGTAATTAATCGTCTGGAATTTGAATTGCTGCTAGCAAGGATAAGCACATATGTTTAGATATACTCTCAACTGCGTCGACTCTCACTATCGCGTGGCTTCACTTCACTGTAACGCGTACTTACATCAGTGAATGGAGCATCAAGCAATGTGTATTACAAAACGGAGGAATACAAATTATTGTGTTTCATGTCAGACTCCCTGTACAGGCCCGTTGTTGGACCCACCTACTGGCATGAAAATTACGAATGTTTAAGCCTGTAATGCAGACGAATCGGGTACCTGTATATACCCTGACTTTCACCAACATATCACATACACGTAAACTACCTCAATTTTCAATACACCCAATGAACATTGTTTCTCATGAAACGTGCCTACTAAATTTTGAAATCCTGTAATCTCATTGGATGATTTAGATGATTATACTACATAATAGTCCAATGAAAATGTAGAATTTCAAAATTGACTAGGCACGTTCCATACGAATCAACATCCATTGGATGTACAAGTTTACTGATTTTTTTGACATTCCATGAATAATACAACTTTGAATATTTTATTTGAATACTAAATTACGTAAATTGTCTTTTTTCGTGATTTTTAGTATTTAGTATAAACCTAAATATATTTTTTTGAAAAATTGATTCCCAACAGAAAAAGAATCGTTACAATAACCAAAAATCTGGAAATTAATGTATAAATTTACCTATGTTTATTTATATTTTATCTTAAGTTTTATTAGGGATGTTCTAAGATCAAAATTTGGGGTGAAACATTGGGCCTAATTTTCTATCTTCAAACCGAGTTCGTTGTCAGAACAATTTGATCAACTATTATTATTATTTTTTCTTGAGAACAACTTTATGTATCGACTCAAAGTTTACAGAAGTACGAACATTAGTTTCTCAAATATTTAAAATGAAATATTAGGTATTTATAATTTTTCTTATTATGTTAAATATCTTGTTTCCCGAACCCACTTTTCTTCGAAAACTTTGAAAATCTTTACAATTCAAAAAATTATATCGATAATTATAGTTATTTCTTAGTTATAATTAACGAATTTTCAAAATGGAACGTTTCATTACAATAGTAGCAGAGTAACTATTCGTATGCTTCTATTTATTTTAATAAAAAATGTTGTTGGTTTTCCATATTTCATTCAATACGTGGGGGTGTAATGTAAAATTATGATAGAAATTTCTTACTTATAATTTTTTGTCATTAGTAATAAATGGTTGTAAAAATGTTATTATTCATAGGTAGGTTTGGACGAATAATCTCGGACACTGAGTATATGTCTACTGTAACACGCGTGTAGAACGGGTAACAGAGAATAAGGTGTATGTACGTGTGATTTAATTTTTATTATTTTAACTTGAGTTCTTGTTTAGTAATGTGTGATTCTATTTTTGCGGTAAGAATTAATGTAGCATCTTCCTTTAATTGACCACATCCTAATTTGGTTTTCTATACTCTTTCGACCTTGTCGATTATAAACGTTTGAAAAATATAAAAATATTAAATAATATTTGTACTCAATTCTGCCCAAACGTACCAAACTGTTCCAAACCGTACCAAAATCTATATTTATAGAAAAATGTGGATGATAATTTCCATGTTTTTCTGTTAATTTAGCGTTATTGAGCTAAAATCGCACGATTTACTATTTTCATTGGAATAAATTACCAAAAAACGGCAAAAAATTTCTATGTTTCTAGAGTAAGCATTACCGCTAGTAGGTTTCTCTTTCCAATACATTTGCAATGATAACATCGAAAAAATTGGAGAGCTTTCGAGACAAAATTCTCACGTTCAAGAATAAAAGTTCCTATATTCAAGAGTAAAAATTTCAATGATAAATAGTAAGAAGTTCGTAAGTAAACACAAAGAACACAATGTATATATTTTACCTAACGCTGATAGGACCAATCTTTTTTTTTAATTTTCCTCATAATATTTACAATCTGTCAGGTGAAAATAAGTAAAACTTTCTTACAGTAATTATGACATGTGAATACTTGCCACTGGGCAAGTATTCCTACACGAAGAACTGCATAAGTAATTTGTTTTTTAATGTGTATATACGTTGTTTATAATATATGTGTTTTAATTAAGTAAGTGTATTGTATTTTTTGAGCCGTGTGTTGGTGATGGTTTGCAAGAGTAAATCTGTTGCTAACAGGTTTTGATGATGGGTTAATCTTTCCTTGTATCTATTGAAAAATGTGCTTATTTCTTCTTTTACAGTTGATATTTTCAAATCCTTTCTGATTATCTCGTTTGGTACGAACCACGGGGAGTTAGTTATACTTCTTAGTATTTTTTGCTGAAATCTTTCAAAGATTTTGATGTTTGGGTTTGGTACCCCCCCCCCCCCCCCAGAGTTGAATTCCATATGTCCACACTGGTTTAAGTATGCAATTATATATTAATAGTTTATTATTCAGTGTTAGTTGAGACTGTCTGGCTAACAGCCAGTATAGATTCCTGTATTTAGTTTTTAGCTGTTTTCGCTTGGTCCAGATGTGCGTTTTCCAGGTCAGTCTACGATCAAAATGTATACCAAAATATTTGACTTTATCGCTTTGTGGTATTATTTATTTATTTAGAGTTATCGAGGAATACGCTTGTTAACGTTATGTGCGTTGATTTGCTTTTGTTCGTTTTAATCCTCCATTGTGTAAGCCAGTGTTCTATTTTATTCATATAATCTTGGATTTTTTTCGATACATACGCTGCGTTTTTATGTATAGCTAAAATTGCCGTGTCATCAGCGTATTGTAGCAGTTGTAACGTCTCTCATTGTTGGCAGATTCGCTGCGTATAATACGTATAGCAGAGGTCCGATTATACTGCTTTGTGGGACTCCAACTGTTATTGGGTGAAGGTCTGTTATTTCACTGTTAAATTTAATCTGGAACATCCTGTTTAAGAGAAATGACTTTAGTAAGTCAAAAATCTGTTTGAGAAACAGATTTTAAGTTTAAATAATAGCCCTTTGTACCAAAATTTGTTGAACGCTTGTACCGCATCAAGAAAAATTGCTGTACAGTAACTTTTGTCCTCTAGAGCGTATCTTATTTTTGCTGTTAATCTGTTTACCTGATCTATGGTTGCATCTTGATTTCTAAAACCGAATTGGTGATCAGAAATTAGCTTGTTTTCTATTAAAATCAGCTTTAGTCTGTTTAGCAGGAATGTTTAACAGATTTTGGATAGTGTTGGTAATAAACTTATCGGCCTGTATAAAGTAACGTGTTCCAATTCTTTACCTGGCTTGAGTATGAGTATTATTTGCGCTACTTTCCATTGATCTATAAAGTAGCGCAAACGTATAACTGCAATCAATATTATTGTTATAAATCGAACTGCTTTTGGGGGTAATTTATTGAGTAATTTCCCGTTAATGCCGTCGTATCCTGGTGATTTCTTATTTTTTAGTTGCCTTAGAGTTAGCACTATTTCTTTTTGTTTTATATATTTTAATGAGAATTTTTCTTGAGGGCATGTGTTACTTGCTTGAAGTAGATTTTCTTCTTCTTCTGGACTAATTTCAGGATCTGCTGGTTTAAATACATTTCTGAAGTGTTCGGCGAAGGTGTTTGCTTTCTTTAAGTCTGTTCTGGTCCATTTTCCATGGGATTGTAGAATAGGTGGTATGAATTTTGGAGGCTGTTTTATTTTTTGTTGTTGCTTTCCATAGGGAGTATTCTATGGCCTCTATGATGGTTAATTTTTCCAGATAACTTTGTAGTTTATTTATTTCCTCGTATAGCTTTTTTTGAGAGTTTTGGTTGCCTTGTTCAGTTTAGTTTTGTCAGCATTCAGTTTCGTTTTTTGGCAATTATTCCTCACTTTTCTTTTTCTTGTATTAGATTGTGTATGTATTTAGAGAGTGCTGTTTTTTTGTGTATATTGTTTTGAAGGATAGCTTCTGTTGCTGGATGCGGATATTAAATGTTTCTATTGCATTTTCTAAGTCTGTGGAATTTTTTAGTAGAATGTTGCATTGAATGTTCTGGTTTATAATTTCTTTGTATTTTGTCCAGTCTGTTTTTTGCTGTAAAGATGTTGTTTTGTGGAATTATTTATTACTTGTACATTGAGAGTGATTATTACTGGAGAGTGGTCGGACGACAGATCTAGGCATGATTTAGAATTTCAGTATACGAGGTTGATTCCTTTTACAACAGCAAAGTCAATTAAATCTGGCTGTTTATGCATATCGGTAGGCCAATGTGGGTTCACCTGTTGAAATGGGAGTTAAATGTCCGGCCTACATGGCTTCAAATAATTGGCGTCCTCTTGGTGTAGGAGTCGATGATCTTGAACCCCACCACGGATGCTTAGCGTTATAGTCTCCTGCTATAAATCTAGGTCCCAGTTTTGCGAAAAATTGTTCAAATATCTCTTGCTTAATGGTATGTTTTGGGGGACAATATACAGCGAATAGTGTGAGCGAATCTTCCACCATAATACTCATTGCCTGAAGATAATCGTATGCATTTTTTTTCGATTTTGTGGTGTTTAATCGTAGACTTGGTGTTTATGGCTGTGCCGCCGTGGGGTGTACCATCTGGGTATTTTGTATTATAAATGGAATAATTTGGAATTTTTAGATAGCTTTTCTGCGTGAAGTGCGTTTCAGATATCAACATGACATCGATATCTTGGTCTATAATGAAAGTTTTAAGTTTCAGGGCTCTCTGTGCTAAACCGTTAGAATTCCATATTACAATTTTAAGGCCAGCGTTGATTTAGAAAGTTTACTGATTACCATGGTTAGAAGATTTAGCATCGTATCCATTCTCAGTATAAGCTGTGATATCATTATTTCAAGTTTTTTGGCGTTGGTTGATGTTGTTGATGTTTGTGTGGTTGATGGCTGTTTATATCCGTTTACTGTTTGAGCGAAAGGTAGGTTTGAGTTGATGTGATTGTTTTGAATCTTAATTGAATTTTCCGTTGCTGGTTGTCATTTCCTTAGTTCTTAATTTAGGGTTGCCAGTGCAGTTTGTGTATTTAACCTGTGTTATTTTTGCTTTTATAGGACAGTGTAAGATGGTTCTCGGCACGCTTTATGCACGTTGGTGTTCTGTATTAGCAGTAGTTTTTGGTATGTCCGAACTGTTGACACTTGAACCACTGAAAATTTTTTTATCTATCACGGTTTTTTTGTTATTAATAAAAACGTATTTTTTTTTAACTTATAACTCCCAAACTAAACGGTCATTTTTTCGAGAAAAATCATGATAATGCAGAATATAAATAGCTATAATCTGTAAGAATTTGAATTCATTCTGCTGGTTAGTTTTTGAGGAAAAAATGAAAAAAATGATTTTTGTATGTCCAACGATTACGGGAGTAAAATCCACTTAATCATTTCAAAATTATTTGTAGTGGTAGATTTTGGATAGTTCTCGATCGAGTTCTTTGGGAAAAATGATTTATTTATAAGTTTCAGAGATATTTCAGGTTAAAATTTTTTTAACCTTTTTTTCAAATCATAATTTCTCGAGAACGGCTCTATGTATCTGAATCGGATGGATAGCATTCGAAAAAGTATTATAATAAATAAATTTGATTAAAAAAAAGAATTTCTAGCTATCGTGTCTTTAATTAATTAAAGGGATCAGAAAATTAAGTTTGACGAAGCCACGGGCCAATGAATTGGCAGCGGTTTTTTTATGGTAAATTTCAGTAAATATTAGAGTATTACATATATTGGGAAAAAAAGGTATAACAGCTTTATATAGAATGTTTACTTTATTAAATAATAATATTTTGTGATTAAAGTCACATATTTACAAAATGTACAAGTATCATTAGTGTTTGCCTGCAAAACACGGAAATAACACATTGATAGTTATCACAGGCGGCGAAATATTGGCATCATTATATGATTGCCATTACAATTAAATGACCATCTATAATTAATATTGTTCAAAACTATTTACAATCGCCGAATATCGGCTCCAAGTGAGCGCGTTGTACAAAAACAACGAAGTTTTAACGATAATCTTTCGATTTTTCTTCAAAGAGCGATAAATTCAATATTCTCATTATGCTCGATCTGTACTATAGATTGGAATATTAGAGCAACCAAAAAGTATATTATTAAATGAAAAAATTTAAATTACTTTTATTCTATTAAATCAATGAAATTTTTCGCTCCTTCAATGAACAATCGTAACTTTTATAAAAGCATTATAACGTGTCTTTTACCTTGACAGCACTTAAGAGGTTTCCTATTTTAGTGTATGTCTATTTACACTCTTATCAGCGCTATTAGGAACTCGTAAATAATTACTGCGAAAAATCTTAAATTGCATTAATTTAATGGCAATAATAAGAATACCATCAGAGAGTCAAATACTAGTCAATCGACTCAAGATTTGGAAAATTTTGAGCACAACAATTTTACGACTATAAAGATATATACTTAATAATTGTAAAAATATAAAATAATTATCTACTCTTACACTACTTAGATACATTATTTTTATATTATTAATAATGAATTTCCGCAAATTAATTAGCCAATGACTTACAAATTAAATTAAAACAAGTTGTCTTCTTGCGAATAAATATTACAACGTTAAAATGCGTGTTCATGAATGAAGCACTGAAATCTTACGATCCATGGCACTTAATATCATGGAAAAAGAGCTCGAAGCGATGTCCAAAAATGAATTGCATTCGCTTTAGATAATCCCCCTAAAGTTTTCATTAACGGCTTCTTAAGGTAAGTAATCTCAGACACCAGCACTTCCCGCGAGCGCGCGCGAAACTCCGGTCTGCGGTTATTTTTAAACGAAAGCCAGTTATTTTTAAAATGTCGAGTGCTTGGATGCATCGATGTCAACGCGAAATCGATACTCCTTCGCACATCGGATTCTAACACACCACACTGGATTTTTTCCTAGATTTGCGGTCACAATAGAGCATGTTGTTGTAACGCAGATTATCGCTTTAGAAACGCATCATTGTATGTCAGTAATATATTTTTTTTTGAATCCTTATGTGCTTGTGCGTTTTTGCAAGTGCTTGAATAACAAGCGCATTAAACGGCGATGGAAGTGCCAAGAATGCGTTCGTTTGGTTTTTGCAAAAGGCGCCCGGTTGCAAAAATTCCTCGACGGGAACTTTCCGCAACGGAATCTGGCAAGAGTTACCGAATCTTTTTTTATTTTGACAGCTATTAGCAGTTGGCGGTCTTCGCTATTGGCGCATAAGGCTTCGAGGTGTTTTCCCCGCTAGGAGTAACGATTGCTGACAAATACCTCCGAGTATCATTTTTACAGCTGTATTGATATATTTGAAATTAATCTGAATCACGTGTATAAAAATAAACTGAATTGTATACGCCAAGACTTTCAAAACAAATCGTTTCAATTTTAAAAGCTTTGATTCATGAATTATATAAAAGTATTGGAATCAACATATAAGATTTTTTTACATGCTCAAATATGGATTTGACTCAATTTTTTGTCTATAATTTATTATAACGTTACTAGCATTGTATTTTGGTTATTGTCTGTCAAGAACTTTTTTATACAAAAATTCTTTTTATACAGAAATATTTAAAAATTCATTAATAACAAATATATTAATGAATTTTTATCCAAAATCTGCGAAAATAAATTCGCGCCTCGAAATTTATCTAAATATTTAAACAATTCATTCAAAGCATCAATTTCTTCGAAATACTCTGGATACGTGGTGCCGGCATCTGAGATTGTACGTACATTTCCGATGAATGCACTCTCGCTGTGTTGTACATGTATGTCAATGAACACGTCACGAGCTCATAGGTCGATTAAAAAAGAAACGCGTGTCAATAAATAAACTTAATCCAAGGACCGGCAGCGACAATTCCCGTCGCCTCGACATATGGACTAGTAGCGTGTTTGTTCTGTTTCCACTGTTCGCGTATAGGCGTACTAATGCGCAACATATATGTAAAAAAAAAGAAATAATTGCGCATTAAAGCCAGTGTTCACTACCGGAAATACTCTTATAGCAACGTGCCTCGGTTTCCCGTCCAGACGGTATACCGAATTGCTCGCTGATCAGTTTCTTCCTTGCCGTTGTCCCGCTGTTGCTCACAGTGAGCCAATCGACATCTACGTCGATCGACAACATTATTCCTATTGTTACCTCGGGAATCCAGCGCTAGTTTCTTTCAACGTCCGGATGGATGCTACCGGATCGGTTTTACTTCGAGAAGTCGATGATGATCTTCTCCAAACTCGTGTAAGTACCAATGACGAGGCCGAGCAAACCGAAGAGAAAGACAGCGATGTTCTTGGTGGCGAGGAAAGCGCGCTCACGACCTGTTCTCACCTTCCAGTAGGCGCAGGTCTGAATGACAGCTGGGAAGGAGATACCCAGAGCGGAAAGACACAGAGCACCAAACAACGAGATGAAAAGCTCAAGCTTAGGGATGGCTACGGCCAGAATGACTGCGGGCAAGTAAAACGAAATCGTTAAGTCTTGTTAAATTGTTTGATATTTTAAAGAAATAAATCAAATGTATGGTCGATCTGATATCGATGAAGAATTATTACTTTTTCATGCAATAAAGAAATTTAATGATAAACTCCTTAGGACGGTAATTGTTTTGATTGATGCTTAATTGTCAATGAATTTAATTACTACGTATCATTAACAAAGTATTTGTTATTCTAATCGATAAAATGTTTATTATAACATGCCTTGAACTATATCAATTAACTTTAAATGTGACACGCAACACTCATTTAAGAATACGTGACATACTTTTATGTGAGCAGTTTTAACTTGTTTATCAGTAAATCTTTTAACTTCTGATCTATAGATCAGAAGTTAAAATAGAAATGTATACATTTATATTCCAATTTTCATTCAAATTATAAGTGCTATAAGCTAATGTTTGAAACAATCTGATACTTTGACAATGATTTTTCTGATTACTCAGCATCAGACTTTATACCATTCATCAAATTTATTGATTAATAAAATAGATTTAGATAAAAGTAGAGGTTGATACTTACAAGTGACGATGACGATTCCCGTTCGCAGGAAATACTCGCCAAAGAAAATGCTTCGCGGAGATGCGGAGTCCTTGATTCTGGGGTAGATGTACTCGTTCCACGAGATGTCAATGGCGACGTAGCACTGGAGCGAGTGAGTGATAAAGATAGCAATAGCCAGAAGGACTTGCACGGCGATAGATAGAGGAGCCTTGGGCAGATTCGTGGTGATGGTACCGTCAACGCCTGTGCCGACCCAAAGATAACCGAACAGACCAATGCTGACGTATAGAATCATGTTAAAGGCCATACCGATGTTCAGAACACCGAAGGGAGTCATGAAGGTTTTTGGCTTCTTCATCTCGTTCTCGAGAGGCATGATCTACAGATATGATGTACGTAAATTAATGAGAGGATACGTATAATTATAGAATTATGTTATAAGAAATTATCATAAGTAATACATACCACACCAATAGCCTCCAAGGCGAACAGAACGGTACCCAAGAAGAGTGGGAAGTTGCTCACTGGACCGAATTGCTCTCTGCCTTCCAAGGTGATGGGATCTCTGAAGATATAGTACAGAATAATACCGAAGCTGATAAACGTGATGCCATTGGCAATGGTCGACAGAGGCGCGAGAAGCTTCAAGTTTCGCACCCAATTGATCAGAATGAGAGGCAGCAAGATTGCCAACATGTAGAACCTCTTATCCAAAGTAATATGATCTTCCAGCGCCTGTAAACCATTAAACAAAACGGTCAAACAATTAAATTTACTTTTCAATAATTTTATTTTCACATGATAATATAATAAGCTACTCTGGCAATTTATTCAAGACTTATTCTCAATTCGATTCATTTACTTTATTCATTAATACGATAATAAATTAATTTCTTAGTTATTTTTATGTAATTATAATATATTTAGAATTGTCGCGACTCCAATTTCATTGTGTGTACATACTAAGAACTATAAACAAATCAATTTACCATGTTTAGAAAAAGTATAAAAAAAGGTTTTGTTTACAAACAGACGTTGTGGACGACAAACTTACGTTATTAACGACGGCTACTAAGTAATCAAGTTGCTTTATTGAAAAATGTGAAATGAATTAAATGCCAGTTATTACTAATCAAAAGCTGATTGAAATGGCACCGAGATATTTATAAACGGCAGTAGCTGTCGACGTCGTAGCTTTTTCTTTCTTTTGACGGAATTTTCCAGCCTCCGCGCTTGCTTTTATAGAAGAGCAAAACGTATTGAAAAGATCAGTATCGACGAATAAATGTATGCAAACAGGACGAGGCATTTGATGGAAGTTATATATGTTAAGGCGAATAAAATCAAAATCGTTAAAGAAACTAACCCTGTGTGACAGATTGGGTAAAGCAATACTAATTAAATGTTTCAATAAAATCGTTAAATTTTTTTAGTATGACCATTACTGTACTTATCGCGAGCTATATGTGTAAAGAATGTGTTAATTATACTTTCTTAGTAAATTTTGTAAGGTTATTACATCATAATAAATTCTTAATTTTATTCAATGCAAATTAAATGTATAATGATTGTACATAAATTTAATTGTGTTATAAAGCTATAATTACTTGAGAAAGCACTAGTTTGATTCATAATGGTATCGGGAACTAATTTGACCGCAAATTTCTTAAATTACACTAACCGACTATACGAGTTCATTCGTTTCCTAAACCGCGTAGCCGGCTAGACGCCGAGTCAGGAACAAATTTAGCGTGCAAACATCGTAACGCCACGAATAAACTTTTCCCGTGTCCCAGGAAATGCCAACGCGCCATGGCACTTACACATACGCGTATAGTGTTAGGGAGTCAATAGTAAAGCAGAAAAATCGCAGACGCGTCGCGTTCACTCGCGTTCGTGACGTTATTCCTTACGCGTAGAGGATATAATGACTTTTTATTTAATTTGAATCGAGTCTCGTACACTACTCGCTATACGCGTTCGGCCATTCCCGGCGCGTAGGTTTCCCTGACCCACATAATCATTCTCCGCAAACGACATGAGTACGCATGTGCGCTCGCAATCGCGATTTTTCTTTCAATTGCTCGGATATATATATAAATAAATAAATAAAGCTTACCCTGCTTAGATTCTCGGCGATGAATACCGTGTAGACGCAACAGGTGCCCATTTGATAGACCATCAGAAACGTGTTGACAATGTGCCTGGAAAAGAAAAACAAGGGAATTTTTTTTTTATTGCCTCTCTAGTTGAGTTATTTTCTACTTGTAATAATAGACTCATCGACGATCGTTAATAATGCCGATTGAGAAAGGCGCGAGGCTCGTTATCTCGCTGGGTTAATAGCTTTACGTTTCGTGCAGGTGTGTTTAAAACAGAGAGAGAGAAAAAAAAAAAGGGATTTGAAAGAAAGAATTGTGCGCGTTATCGGGAGTAAACACTTACACGGTAATAAATCGATACAAGTTCTTTTAATGATTTACCTAGTGGAATACTTGCGAGAAAGCGCGTATGGAAAAGTTTCGACGGGACTTCCTTTAATTATTCATTAATAATAAACATCAAGGTACTGATTAACAGAAAATTCCGCTACTTTTGAATATTCATTAGACTGTTACGACATTTTAAAAAATTATTCTATTTTAATAAAAACAGGGAAAAAAACTTCTGTGTTTATATACGTATCAAGCATTGGCTGCTTTTATGTATAAGCGTTTTAATAAATTAAGTCTACTACGAACATTATATATATTTATGCTGATTTTATTTTTCCTTTATTTGTTTTTTTTTTAATCTTTTGCATCTTTACTATCTGTATAATTTTATATAATAGATGCATTTTTAATGAATTTTGTTGGATGTTAATTAAATTATCGTAAATTAAAATATTAAATTATTTAGAAAACAATTATAACAGTTTATATTAACACATTACAAAACAAATCACTCCATTTAAAGCTGTATACAAATATTAGATCGTTTCGATTCAACTCACGCGCGGCTTAAAATAAAAGGTGCCAACAAGGAGATACGGAAGCGGAAACAACTGATTCAATTAGTACGATTTATCACTTACAATTGTTCAACTAATAAACAACAAACAAAAGAATACTGACAATTAATATTTAAACCACGTTTTTTCTGTTTACTCGGAACTTCTCTAACCGTATATCGTAGTTATAAATTTCTGAATTCGCATCCTAGCGCTTACTTCCACATATAAGAAGAACCAAGCAATAAAAAATTTGATACTTACGGGCAATACTTGGAGAATCTTCGAAGACACTGAGGTCCTTCCTCGAGGGCTGCCTGCATCGTGCTAGGATAAGTCATAGACGGAACTCTTCTCCGCTTACACAACTCATAGCAGGAGTTTATTAGAACACGTATGCAATAGGTACAGAGCAGGCCAATAATTAGCGTACCAACTATACCGACCACGTAACCGGAGTTCTCGAATGCCTTTGGCATCGCCAGGATACCCGTACCCAGACTGCCTTTCAACAGGTGGAACAGAGTCTCCAAGAATCTGTAAAATGAAAAATGCATATCTTTAGCATTTAAGTCTTTTTATAACCTTTATATTTATAGATATTCGTTGCAATTTCAAATGAAGATGAATGAATCAGTTGTAGTTTTTCGCGCATTTAAATATCTAAATCAATCACACTTTATTTTTCCTGCAATTTTCATAGTGAATTCATCAAATAGGATGAAGTTTTGATATTCATATACGAGATTAGATTAACGATGGTGGAAAAATTCGTGCATATACGTCATTTGGCGTATCGGAATTTGGCGTGCTGCTATATAGCCAAGTTGCTGGGCTGTTAGCGCGCTCACTTTCAGCGCTAAAAGCCAAAGCTAACAGTAAATTGAGCGCGCGAGCGATAAAAACAGCCTTACGCTGGAATGTAACGGGCAGCGTGAAAAAAGTCGAACAATTCAATTAAAATCCGCGGCTCGCCGACGCCGTGACCGCCTAGACGGAGGAAAGTAAAGCAATATACGCGCGTTTATGTAAGTCGCTATGACGACGTGAAAGCTGCGAGTTGCTAATCTAACGCGTCGATAGAATGCCACAGATTAAGATTCATCATTTGCCTGTTATCAACTACTGTCTATACAAAGGTACACACGTGTGTGTATTTTCCTTAGTGATGTTTTGTATATATTTGACGTTCGTAATTTACTGCACGCGCGTAAGCACTTGTGTATGATTACAGTACAGCTATGTAAATCTTTAAAGGAATTTTTCCTTCGATGCATTCTTCAAGAGGATGAATATTAATGGTTCATGTAGAAGATGTGAATAAGATGCAATCATAATTGACAAGTCAAATATACTGATGAATGTAGCCAGTTATAATAGCGAGAAAAAGAACTAACGAGTTATTATAATGTGCATATGAATAATCTCAATTATGTCATTTATCAAGCCCTTTAAAATTAATTTAAGAAAATCGAAATATATCGTTTGTTAATTTTAAATCATATTATTATTAACAACCGCATTAAAATCTTCAATACCATGTTAAAGCGTAGGATGTATTGAGTAACATTTTTGATATTTTTTATGCCCACAAACCAGTTTCAAGTTTCAACTTCTATACTTAACTATTTCTTTCACACAAAAGACATGTGCAGTGGAAAAATTAATAAGTTTGGAAATATGTTAATCAAACGGTTGTTGGAGAAAATTTATAGCGCATTATTTTGCAATTTTAAATGTACTCGAACATTTTAAATATTAAAACTTATCAATAATCATGCTTTGCAGTTTTTTTTTTTTTTTTTTTTTAACGACGTCTGGACGTAATAATAAGATAAGGCATTTACATAAATCCAAACGATAATATTGTACAATAATTACTGATAATAAAATCTCGGAGGAAATTACGAGCGTCAGATAAGTCAGGTGCGCATGAGATTCTTTTACAATAAACTCGCGATTTTTTTGCTACTATTCTGTCCGGCTAATAACACGAAAAATTATTATTATTAATTGACGTTTTCCCACCGGAACTTCCACGTTTTACATAATAACTTCAATGCAAAGAACTCCACGGGATAACACAGTTACAGCAGCTGGAGTACTTATACGAAACCTTGCAAAAACTCATGCGTATGCGCAGATAGTTACTTTAAAATCGCAATAATTACTCCTTCAGTATGTCTGTAACCAATGAGCGCGTTCGTCTACGCGTATGCACGATATAAGGCTAATGGCGAAAACGTATATATAGGCAATCTAGTGCATCGTAAAAGATCAGCGGATAGAAGGGAAAAAAAGTGTGCACGCTTCGGTATACGACGCTACATATGTATATAGTTGGTCACATTGAACTTACGTAGTCGGGTGTTGAACCTCACGCTGCTTGTACGGATCATAGTCCCCTTCGAATTCCCCCTTGGCAATTTTCCTCTTGTCCTCAAGCTCAACGACGAAGACTCCGTTCGCATTGTCCTTCGACGAATACCTGCGAGGACACAAAACGTGCAATGTATAGTATTTACTTTCGAATCACTTCCGTGCTTTTCATTTACGCACGCAGTTATAGTTTCTCTACCGCAGGTCATTCGTTTATTTCAATTTTGACAGATTTATGATACTTGTACGCGAGGACACTTTCGGAAATTCTTTCGTTTTTTTTTTTTTTTTAATGTCGTCAAATATTTAATAGGTACTTTAAAAAAATTATTTCACACAATAAAAGTGCGCGCCAAGAATTTGGCATATTCGTCGTTTGAAATATTTGAATATAAAAATTATCTTTATATGATACAGTAAATAAAAAAAAAGGAATCAATCGTTATAACGGTAGAGAACAAAACAAAGTCATTAAAATTTCAAACACTTACTTGCTGACGTTACTGTCAAATTGGGGCCGTTTCTGATCGACCACATCCTGAAACAAAATAAAAAAAAATACATTCTTTAGTATATAAGTTTACATTGAAACAAATATGATTATGACAAGCCACATATAAAATAACAAATTAATTCCAATATAAATCTCAATAAATCCGAGCACCTTAATCATTATTAAAAAAAATGAATGTCGCGCACGAAAACCGTGCGGCATTATTCAATTGTCAGTATACGTGTATAGATGTATATATATATATACATATATGTACTCGAGCCACCGCTTGTCATTACATAATGCAAACAAGTGCCCGCTCCTCCTCTCAATTGGCGCTTCACCATTGAGCGCCGCTTAATTCCCATCTCGTACGACTCGTCAATTTTTATTCATAAACGCAAACCGCATCGAAAGTCCAAAACGGATTTCTATCGCGGAAGTATATATATATATATATATATATATATATATATATATATATATCGCTTCCTTTTCGAGACCGTGAAGCAAATCGCGTGCGCTGATCATCAAGGATGCTCTCGGTGTCGAAGACCAGCCAGGAGGTCGCCGGGAAATCGTTCGATTGAGACAAAAGCGAACGTTGCGCGGTGTGTACGTGTATGTGTGTGTGTGTGTGTGTGGCTTGATTAGCAATTAAGCGCGCGGTGGTTGCTACTGCGCGGCACGGGATACTCTGTGATTATTATACATGCAGTGATAGACCGCGTATGCCGAGATATGGGATTCGTTGCAATGACAGTTTATATGTTTCCGTGTAGCTGATGACTCAGAGGGCACAACTTCGTTTCAGTGATTTTTTCATCAGGTCAAATAAAGAGTATATATACAGTGTGCTGCTGTTATTCTGAACTATTATTTATACATAGTGTCTTATTAATTAACGGTATTATTTATAGATTTTGAATTTTGAACTTGACATTTATTGGTGCAACGATAAATAAAAACAGATTTACACCGTTTTTGAGCGTTGATTCTTAAACGTAAAGCACGTCGACGTAATTTGCAACGGAAATTCTTACGAGTTTTTAATCTGCAAATGCTAATTGTAACGTTTTCAGCGTGATAATAAATCGACCTAGATTGCACATTATGTAACCATTGTTTCCCACCGCATTGGCCGGCAATAATTTCTCGTACTTCTGTTGCACCTTGATCATAATAAGTGGGTAAACAGACTCTAACGTTTGCTTTTCTGCTATTATAGACAAGAAAATTCATGAAAAAAGTGTCTATTTAATGATATACTCATTACTGAGTCTTTTTGAATTTAATTTCATGCCATCGATCAGTCAGGAATTTTTTTTTTCCAAACGCGCAAAAATATCACACGTGATTAAGATTCGCAGAAACGAACATACACAAATGTATAAACCTCCGCGAGAAAAATGAAGTGAGTACGCTAAGCTGGAATTCCAATGGCGTGACTGTGGCAGTACACACCGAACAATTATCCGTAAAAATGAAGAATCTCATTTTCCGGATATTCTTGGAATTGTAGACTAATAAGCTCTTCCGACTGTTTGCAAAAACGAGTTTACATCTTTTGCGACGCTACTATGGCACACCCAGGAAAAAGAAGATTTACGAAAAAAGAATGTGTCCAGTCATTGTACCACGGAACAGCAAAGTAAATCCATCCGTGACCAAATTCATACGATAAAAAACTTGTGCGACATGTGAAGTTCAGAATCATGTATGAACTGCGCTCCAGTAAATATACCACACCGATATCCTAACCAAGAGCTACAAGTAGCAAAGTGATCATTTTTCTCTGCTTCACGCGAAGGATCAGACGTACGTACGATGAGTAAGTATCTACAAAATCCTCCGCGCGCGATCCTATACCTAAGACGTATTCACACGGGAACAGCGGAACCGGTTCGATCCAGTTACAACCGATTCTACAGCATCGTCACGACCTCGAGGCCGAATCTCTGCGTGCGTGCAGTTATGAAAAAAATCGATCGGCGCATTACTGTCCTCCGTGGAACGGAATCGCGGGGTCAGAGGTCACCGAGCGCTGCCGCTGCAGTTATAGAGAGTTCAATCGGCGCTGGAAACACGTGCGCTGTCAACCGAGCGCGTACTATACGCGGTTCATTAAAGAACCCAGTAAACACGATTTCTATTTAAAGATGTTTTTTTATTACTAAAAAAGGTACCTTTAAAACTGTGTTTTTTTTTCAAAAGTATCTTAAAGATGTCTCTAGGTGGGACAAAGACATCGTTTAAGTTACGCGGGTATTGTACGCTCGTACATGTCTTGATTAATGCTACGAGCCTAAACAGTGCTGTGTGCGTGTGCTTGCGAGATTGACCAGAGAGGAAGAGAATAATGGAGGCCAGAATTTTCGGTGGCAGTTATATATAAGCGGTGATGCGTTAAGTCAGCACGATGAATGAATGAATGGCACTATTTTAAATAGCCAAGCGAGTGTATTTTCTGTGTGAGTTATTAATTTAATCTATTTTTAAATTATATTTTAAACTTTATTTACTTTTTTTTTATTTGGAAAGAATTGCAATGGACATTTATCGAATATACAATACAAATAATTGGTTTTTCTTTTCTTATGTTTCTAACGTTTTATCACCTATATACGTAACGGTTGATTACGCATGTTCAAATATAGCAACGGTTTTTTTTTGGGTGGCAATTTAAAGTTATTCATTGCAATGATTGTACTTCACCCTTATCGGTTGACTACTTTTTTACTAAACTAAACGTATTTAACTTGAAACAGTTCACAGCCGATAAGCGAACATTTTTTAGCTTAATTGCAACACATATTATTTGTTCATCGCTCAAATAATCATGAGGTTAACCATAGAAAGTTCAAGGCAGTAGTTTGAGCAATATCAGTTAACCACCAAGAAAATCGCGGTGTTGACAAGCTCAACTTTCAAATTGAATACCATCATAATCTCAATAAATTCTCTATAGATTATTGAGTAAATAAAAATTATTCCAATTATTATTATTTTTTTTTCATGTAAATTACTTTTCTACTCATAGTTTTGCGAAGAATATTTAGAATTGCATTATTCGGTGTTTGAGCTATTATAAAAATTTTATTGGCACTAAAGTATAATTAACAATACTCAACTATAGCTGATATGAGAATGGAAAACTTGCAGAAAACTATTTTGCATTTTTTTTGCAAGAATGTTTTGAAAAAACTAATAAAAGAACTTAAGTTTGAGTACTGCTTCTACCAAGAAAAAAATTGAGTGTAGTCGAATTAGCTGTTGAGGAATAATCTACAACATCGATTCAGTTATAATCTAGCAGTTTATCCAACGCAAGGATTCACATAAAGAGGCATCGTAAACGCTTCAACCATTTATTACCGAAGATTAACTCGAGTTTTCTATGCCATTTTTAAACATGTAGTTTACAATTGCCGATCCATAGAAGATAATACTAATGACTTAGACATCGATAACGGTTTAAAATAAGCTCAAACGACTTCAGTCGCATTTTCCTCAACCAAGTAAAAACTAGGATTTCGCTCTAGTACATTAATAGTTTGAATAATCCTAGAATAAACTAACTTAATAGTACTCTCGATAAGGACGGCTAACACGTATTTTGTGAATAGATTTATTTCCAAGTTCAACATCCTCTTATCGATGCTGAAGCAAAAGTGTGCAAAAGTGAAATGGTACATCGAAGTGGTTACAAATCTAAATAAAAACTCTTTTGTTTTAAAAATCATTTGATCATTAAAAAAATCATGGAATTTTGGTTTACGTAAAACTTTCTATTATTACCAAAACTAAATATAATAATAGAATTAATGTCGTTTATTATTAATATCAGTCCGCAAAGTACAGAAAATAATGGAACTCAAACAAAAAGCTCACTGCTACAAATCTGCGACGCTTTTCAGAAAACCGTTTATTCTTTATAAATGTCACTTGGTATAATTACCAGGCGAAGCTCGCAACTGCGCTATACTAGATTTTCGCAGAAAGCAAAGCCACAGATAATTTTACACGTGTGTGTAAGTACAATTCAGAAGATACGCGCACATTCACTGGATGTAAGTGTCTGTCAAAAGAACACGTAAAGAACTACGATTCACGCTGTAGAAAACATTAATATTAATGCTATAAAAACCGAGATTGGTTATATAGGAATAAAGCTGTGTATACGTTCAGATAAACTGGAAATCCGCATTATTTGCCGCGCGCGATGAACGTTGGTTGTTTTGCGCAATTAATAGCGATTCTGCTATGCGTAACGCAGCGACTGACAACCGGTTGTAACGCAACGCGATCTCATTAAAATGGATTATGAAAAGCGTTTGTAGAATCATTTCTAATAGTGTTGCTAAGGAATTATGCAGACTGATACTAAGCATGCAGTATCCGTAAGTTATACAGAAGGATATCTAAAGGATACAAGAAAATGTATATGGAAAATGTTCATAATTCAAGAATGAATAATAAGCAGTCTGTCGAATAAATATACATCGCACGCACGTCTCGTCGGCTTAATTTGATTCTAATTCTCCTTTGGAATTTTACGTTCTATTGTACATACGGATGTTTATACGTCAATATTTTTTAATGACAAGGTATTCAGAGAAAATTCTCAGTAAATAAACTTAAGCATGTTACTGTTGTTAGCAAATATTATGAGTCGTTCGAGTGACCTCTTTTTGACACAAAACCTTGACAGTTTGATAACGACGTAGATGACATGATTACCTATGTACATAAAAAGTAATGACATTTTCTTGATAACTTTTGAACAAACCGATGCTTCTAAGGGGAGTAGTGGATTTGCAACTCAGCCGATCACCGAAGTTAAGCAGAGTTGGACGCGATTCGGCGAGTTGTAATATCAACTATTTGTTATCTTCAATTGTTACTCTAACATATAAGTTAATCTTGACAAAATACCAAGAAAGTATAAATATTTTTCGACCAAATATGTATAATAATTATTGCAGTGTGACGTGAGTTAGATAATTACTATTTTTCCTGCAGCCATAAACCTTCGTACATACTTATTAATTTTCGAGAACAATTATATTTTACAGCAAGAGAAAAAATACACTAACAATCATGCAAAAAATAATAAAAATATTTTATAAACAAATTTGCCAGTATACGTAACGAACTGACTTACAACAAGTGGAACTTATTCACGATAACGAATTTGCATAAAGAATTGAATACAAAAATTTAAATATCGGAATTCTCGGGTTAATAATTAAATTGAAAAACGTTCGAAAGTGATCGCGTGTGCAGCCGAACACACGTTTCGATTTCCTATATACGCGACGAATCTCTTCCGAAGCGATTTGTGCAATGGAAAACGTGACGATCACCTCTCGTCGTGTATATATATATAGTGAAAACAGAAACATTAGTTGACGCACGAGTGTAAGAGTGCTTGGAAATCAAAACAGTCGTAAAGACGTCGGCGCGGTGACTGCAGAGGTGGAGAGGAGGAGGGATAAAAAGGATCGCGCGAGGAAGATAAACTGTCGTATCGTTATATACAGAGAGCGCAACCAGGAATTCCCTAGCACGTGGTAAATCGCGAACATGCGCGCGGTACGCAAGCATCTATAAGTTTACTATTTTCGTGAATTTTTAAATGCCGCGTACGTATGTGTATAGACTTCTTTTATTTGGTAGGGGAATCATTGAAAAGATTAGGATGGTACGTGCGGAGACTCGAATTTGATATTTTTTATTGTTCGTACCTACGCAGAAAATGATGAGCAATAAAGTTTTAGTTGAAATTCTAATGTTTTTGCGTGCGTCAGTGAGGAAGCGCACATTTTTCAATGTCTTTTCCGCGTTACTCTTTCCCAGTATATTATACTAAATGTAATTGTTCCTTGTAATAATATAGGCTCTTAATTTAGAAAACACGTGATAAAATTAATATATTATTATTGTTATCTAACATATAATATAAAACTATTAATGACGAAAATATCCTTTTTTCCATTCACGATACATGTATAGACACTTTGCATCAATTTCGTCTTGTCTATGGAGCAAACGATTATGTATTTTTCTTATAATTAAAAGGCTATTTAGATTTCAGATCAATAGAGTAGATTTTTACAAGCAATGGGAATTAAATCACGGGTCGATTCTGATAGTATACGCTTATCGGAAGAACAAATCAATTTGAACATTACATACAGTCGCAACTGATAAAGACTTTTCTCCAACTTCTCGTCTTATCGTATTTTTGAGATTAAAAACTGGCCTGCGGCTGATCAGAAAATCGCTAATATCAATTAGAAGTGTTTTGATCGACAATGATTCATTAAGTTACACATGTTTATTCAATCTTGGAAAACTTATAAAATTTCGGAATTTTTCGCATGTCGCTGATTAATGATAAATGAATTGTAAATATATACACTAGACGTTTGTTGAACCCATTACGATACATTCCATTCGCGAAAATCAAATATTATGTTTGATCTTTGTATGTACGGAAAAATTTTAATTTTTACCTTATGATAAATCAATAAGTTATTTTGTACTATAATGTTTTTCGTATGAGAAATGGTAGAAAATAAATCGATTTGTTATATTCAGAAAAATTAATGGAACATTTGTCATGTATTACCACTTAACAACATCTATTCTTCTGTTTGTAGTTGCTAAATATTGATACACTCACTTAGCATCTAACTAACTGTTTTTATTCTCTCACTAGGTATACGTAACAACACAAAAATGCTACCATCTATGTTTCCAGAATACATATGCAGTTATATTGAACAGATAAATATTTTTTTTTTTTTCAAATTCCTTTGGTTTTAAAATAAAAGTTTCATTGCATCAAATTGGCATTTAATTTCTGCATTTTCTTTAAAATTGAATTTAATCATATTGCATGAATTCCGTAATTTTTATTAGATAATTTTTTTTAACATTTCTTTACAGAGTACACAGGATTTAAACTTGACAAATGTAGCAAACAAGATTACAAAAAAATATTTCAAAATAAAAGTATTATACATGTGCAATTAATAAAACAGACTATTTTAAACGTCGATTGGGAGGCTCATTTAATCTCAAGGAAAATTCGCTTTTACAAAAAATACCTTGAAAATTCGCATAACACCAAAAGCGTCAGAAAATACGATAAAATTATCCTGGCGCAACGACGGTAAAGCGCAAAGATTTACGGCAAAGATTTGGAGTATAGTCATAACAACATGCGCTGCGTGCAAAATAACCTTAAGCACGTACTTTTTCGCAAGGTCCGCGGATTATCTTCTTTCTCGTAATTATAATACCCCGCGCAACAGAAGGTTTTCCTTGTGTATCCCGAAAAGAAGGTAGAAAATTGCTCTCGAACGCATCTCGAAAAAAACAAAATTCCAGACATCGGGTATGAAAGCGAGAATAAACAACAGCCGCCAGTCTCGACACGTCGGGCCACTTCATCAGCTCTAATATAATCTCACGTGCACGAGGTAAGCGGACGTAATTTCTATATCCTGATATCGCGCAATGCGTTACATATGACGCTGTATATCGCTCGAGAATATTTTGGCCGATTCAAGTGACCCCCTGTCTAGATGAGTCTTTCTTTTTTTTTTATCAAGCTGATAATAATTCGCGCGAGCAAGGGCTCGTTGTGGCAATTCTCTCGTTGTAACGTATATGCGTTCGGACTCGAATGATTGGGTTGAGTCAGGGGCGTACGCGTGCGTGCGCGAGTGGAATATTTTTTCTCGCGCTGGCGACAATGAGGTGAGGGAGGTGGACGGCTATCAAAGACGAGTGCAAAAATATGATCGCTGTTGCGATCGCGTGTAATCCTTGTGTTGAATTACTTAGATGTTCAGAGATAACCGCGCATGTACCTTGTTGAACCCAAGATTGATCGATGATAAATTAATAATTTCGAAAATTCAACTTCCACCTTGATTTATTGGTTTGACGTATCGGCCGATAAACGTTTCTCTTGACGTCATTTTTTTTTCGTCATTTTAAAAAATATTTTTCTCATACTAATAGTTGCACATTAAGTATTTCGATTGGAAAATTAAGATTGCCTGTATGTTTTTAAAATTGTGTGCAATAAGAATTAAATAATTTTTCAACAAAATAAAAATTTATATCAAATAACGTATCAATAACATTTAATATCTGTGATTTGCAATCAATTGTTTAAGTTCGTTAAAAAATTATCGATAAACATGTAAATAGAATGTAAGAATGCGTTTTAAGAATAAGATTTTCTTGACATGATCTACGTGGATAAATATTTACATAAATTTTATCTCTTGTTTTCATAAGGTTGACACACTGTAACATTTTATGTCTTGCTACGCGAATTTACAGTCATTGTTTAATTTATCAGCTTTACTCTCTGTGTAGTAACATGATATATTTTTACTTTAATTCAGAAAAAAGCTAAGGTAATCTTTTCTCCCTATCCATCCTTAAGCCTTTGTAACTTTAAATTTTATAAACATCAAAATTTGAACATGCCCAAGTCATTATCGCAACAATGTAAAAAACCAGAAATTAAAATAATAATAACAGATTCTACGCAGTTATCAAGCAGTTTTTACAATTCAAGATAAATCGCGAGCATTACAATAGCGCGACGAAAGCGCAGCCCACTAAAGCAATGTTTAATAACCTATAAAATCCGCGAACTTGATAATTCCGTATTTCGTCTGTTACGGATTGCTCTGTCATTATATAGAGCCCGAGTGAAATCAATGAAAAAATATAATGTACGACAAAAAGCGCCTCTCTCGAGAGCACAGGGGAGTTGAAGGTCCGCTGATTTCTCCTTGTGTAACCCGCTCCCGTGACGTCTTTTAACCCCCCCACCTACACCTACCGATCTTTTTTTGCCTTTGTTCCTGACCAGTGAGCGCTTTTTTTTTTCTTCTTCTCTCGCTTGCGCGTGCGCCGATTATTATTGCGAACCGTACTTACGCCGACACTGCGGCACTTAACACTCGCGCGTTATACGACTGAAAGCAACAGAGACGCGTATATGAGCACCTTGGAAGCATGTTTCTCAAGGGACAGACACGTGTGAGCCGCGTGCGCGAACCCGGAGGTAGGATTAACTAGTTTTATAAATTAAAAGTCAAGCGTAGAAAGCACGACACGTGAAAGAAAAAAAAGTAAAGGGAGATATAGTAAATGTCACCGTGCACCTGTGCCGGTAAAACATCGCAATTTTTTCTTTTTTTTTTCGAGAACGATACAGTTTTTTATGCAATAATAATTGCAGTTTCCGTGCACTGACAAATCAAGCGTAACTGACAGACGTTAGTCAGCAATATTTCGGTATTCTGAGGTAACGTATATAGATTGAAAATTTTTTTAATTTGTATGAAAAATCAGATAAAATATTAATTTTATGCACGAGTCAGTGTTTTAAGTAAACTTAACTGTTTTCCAGTGCATCTTTAATATTAGAATATGATTCATTGTAATCTCAAGACTATATACTAAACTGTTTCAAAAAACGGAACATTACCAATGATTCACGATGAAAAATTACAAGAATATGCTAAAATCCACTGCGTTAGTTTTTTTTGTTTTTTGTTATAAAGTGCAGAGCGAGCGTCGATGCATCTACCATTACCATCGATAAGATCTAAACGTACGTAATAAATTTCGCGCTGTTTATTTTCGCTCTTCGCCGCGCACCAAGCCGAAGACAATGAAAAAGTCCCGCGCAACACTATCCGCCGATTGCATCTCTTCAGCGACTGCAAAAAAAAAAACATATACACACGACAGAAGACGCAAGAGGAAGCAAAAAAAAAGCGCGTGTGAGCGTCCAATTAGAGAAGAATGCGCGTGAAGCGCCTCGATTTCAAACGAAGGAAAATCCCGCAGCTCTCGTGTATAAGTCCATTTGCTCGCGCGACGCTCAAATTGCATAATGACACACGTGTGTGTGCCCCGTATACACTTCTATATATATATATATATATATATAAACACACCTGTAAGCGATCGGTCAATGTCAATGCCTGTCGAATTGAGAGGCGTGCAGGTGAATTTACGTAAAAAGAATGCGCGTCTCTCTCGCGTATGTGCCATCTGGTTGATTACGCAATACAGCTTAATGAGGCACGGTCGATGAGTTTCCGAATCAAGCGCACCGATCGCGCGATTATTCTTTGCGCACATATAGGTGGTACAAAGCTAAATGGGTACTCCTTCCGTTCAACTCTCGTACTCAGGTTGTAAATGTTTACGACTTTTTATGGATCGCGCGGGGAACGTGGTGTGCAATTCGGCACACGTGATGACGACTGTGAAACGCCTATCATTAAACATATTTTTTCAGATGTGCAGGAAGAGATGTCTTGGTTAATGTTATTCAAAAGTTTTTGAAAATAATTTATAGCCACATACTTGTTTAGTGAATAGAGACTTATAGTTTTTATTAGATGTATATACTGAATTGCGTGATAACAATCGACTTCATTTTTTTTGTCTACTTTTGTGTTACACGAAGGATTTGAAAAAGTATTGTGTGACCAAATCGAGGTAGAAAACGATAGACATTGCTCAATGAAAAAAAAGTGGAAATTATTAGCAAGAAACATCATCTGGTTAACGATAAAAAAGGCGTCCCCGTCAGTTAGAGGTTTCCAAATGGCCCGATTATCCTTGCAATCCTTTTTATTTCTTCCTTGAAGCGATTTTCCTTCCTCTTTACCCAAAACTATAGTCGTATTTCCAAGTAAGAATTATTATGCAATTTATAATACGCGGGCAAGCCTTGCGGACAGTTTACGCGTGAAATCGGTTTCGGCCATGCAATGGGGAGCGAAAAGACTTGCGACGCTGACGATCTATTTTTGTTGCTCTCCTCATAACGTGGATTTCGATCTTGCGTTTTCGCACGCATGCGGCATTCCGAAATTGTAGAATATATTTAATTTCACAATTTCTTATTTATCGACTAGATTAGGTGTCTGACAACACATCGTTAATAGTGTTACTACGATCAATTTTAATCGCTTATAATATAATACTGTCATTTTTAAAGCTTTGTAAGAAATTTGAATGATATGATTCTATTTCACCTATTATATATATATATATATATATATATATATACACGCACGATGAATACATTATTTCAACATAAGGTTTTTTTTTTTTTAACAAACATAAATATTTATAGTGGTCGAGGTTGACTTGAGTAACTGAATTTTTATATCGTTAATTTTCAAGCGAACTAATAAGATAAACATACTACGTTCCAATGGTTTTACGCAAATTTAGTAATCCTATCTAGCTATTAGAATATTTGTTTAAACATACAACGTAAAATTGCGCTTCTGTAATACTATTAACATTTAAAAGAAAAGCCAGTTAATAGATTTGTGATTTAGATTTATTCCAAATTATGCAAAATAGCATTTTTTTTATTTCACATTTCAATGTACATTATGCAAAATGAATATTTTAAAATTAAAATTTTTTTTTTCATTCTAAAATATTTGAACTCATTATATTAAATAAATATCTATAGACGCGGAGATTAATTATAAGAAAAAGAATGCGAATTTCTCAAGTAAAATGTTGCCAAAACATCCTCTCCGCAGTAGATAATAATTACAATGACAAAAGATCTTCGCATAAACGAAGTTATCCGTCAACCGTTTGAAGGCGAAATTCGAGTCTCTTGTTTGGGTTTCGCGACGTGTAACGCAAACACCCACTGAGTAGAATATATATATATATATATATATATATATATATACACACACACACACACACACACACATTCACTCTCTGTGGGGGAATGTAATCTACCGATACTAATTCTGATGAATCGGGTCGGTGGAAAAATCCGAAGAGAGTCGAAATATGCGCGTTATTTGTCAAAGATCTTTTAGCACCTGCCACTGTTTTCGTTGATAGTTTTCGACACGGCTGCGTTTGTAATTACGTCCAATAAACAGAGAAAAAAATTTCCGCTCGTTTTTTTCTTTTTATCAGCGTTCTTTACAAGTATATTAATTACAAGTCGCTGATAATAAGATGTCCGTGTATACGCGCGTCCATAATAGTGAATATTATACACAAAGTTCTTGTGCAAATACGAGCCATAATACAATGTAGTTTCATATTTAATTCATGTTTATTATTATTATCTTTAAGCGAAGAAATGCAGAAGGTGCAAGAACTTATTCCTTTATACTTTTCTTTCCAATGCCTTTAATGTGAATAGAACAAAGATGGCTGTATGTCATGTATATGCTGTTATAATGACAAGCTAAAGCGCAACGATAAGAACGAACAAGTTTTCGAGTAAGCACTCACGAAAATGACAGTAATTTGTTTATTAAAACGTCAGTAAAAAGCGAAATATCTAAACGATTAAAGTATTCAATGAATTGCAATGAATCACCCTTTGTTGATGTTCATGTCAAATTTTTATCTAAAAATTTTCCAGGTTAATCAGGAATTGTAAATACAATTAACCCCATTCGCGACGTTTATATATACCTTTCCTCCTTTTATATATATCTCTCTCTCCCTCTGTCTCTCTCTCTGCTCATGTTTACAAACAAAAAATCTTCATATTTTTAAGCCTACAGTTCTCGAAAAATCCAGTTACAAGATCACCTCAACGCCGGAGATTCACATTTGTGCAACACGACACCACTATATAACGCGGTTAAACCGCTTCTTCCTTCTCTCACTGTGAAGAAAAATTCCACGCACGTGCGCGGTGTGATTCGCGCGCATAATTTAATCGGGTTCGCCGTGCGCCGCTCGTGTCTCAGAGTATACGTAAAATTTGCCGTATATATATCCAGGATAGATATACACTATATGCTCTAAATGCACGCATCAAGACATAGCACATGTACACGGGTATATAAATTCGTTTTGCGGATCAATGAATATAGTCGCGCATAGAGAGGCAGGAAGAACTGATTAGCACTTTTCGAGTTTTAAGGCCAGTCCAATTAGTCGAGACACTACTTAGCTGCTCATAGTATATATATAGCCATAGATGCATGTCTCGCTTTAAAGTGTATGTATAAACATTGTAGTGTCTACGCTCGCGTGAAGTTGCACGAGTCGACGCGGTTCGGGTTTCTCCTCTCTTTTCTCTCTCTCTCTGTTTTCCTCCTCACGTGGATCTATCATTGCTCTTCGGCGAATTTTCCCGATCGTTAAAGTCGCGCGCGCGTTAATGATCGCTTATTCTCGCGTAATGCTTCAACAGAGTGCGAACGCCAATAGTTTACATATATATATATATATATATATATCCTTGACTTTACCTAAGCGGCTAGTCTTCGTTGCATTAATTATCATTTTTTTCTGTACGCATGCTCTTTGCACCGTAAATCTTGGCTCTATGCACGCGACGCGACGATTGTTCTGAACGCTCGATGCTAAGAAACGATGCTAACTGTTATTTATGCGATGAGTTTGTTTATTTATCCGATTGTAAAGCTTCGATAATTTGCATGTGTAACCGACACTGTTAATACGTTTTAAGCGCTTTGCTGCGGCGGTGGTTTCGTAAAATGTATGGTGAAATTTTAATTGAATGAAGCTAAGCTATATTGTCAGTTGTTGTACGTGGACTAAACTCCATTAGCGGTTCGCCTTGTAAATCATGGAATATTATATAGATACTTGTAAACCTATTTATTAAATTGATAAGAGCTCGGTAGTTATCGAAGTTAATCAATAAAATTCTTTTTTTATCAACATTAGTTCACAGTTTGAAAAATTATAAGCGCGCTATCTTTCGGCCGCATTTTATCTATAGGGTTTATCAATCTTTGCTAGGCATTTTTTTAACTACTACAATGTAAGACACTGTCCCCTTGATAAAAAAACTAGATTACGTTAAATTTTATATTAAATTTCAAGAAAAAGAAGCGTTTTTGTAATACGACAGTTATAATATAAAAAAAAGAATCCTTCAACTTGAACTTGAAATAACCGAATCATTAAATAAAAACCAATTGCCACTTAAATCGAAACGAATTACATTTTCATGTATACAAATCCGTATAAAAAAGTCAGCGAACCCAACGCTGGCACATACCAATCACAAACAAAAAAGAAAAAAAAAAAAAGAACTATACTTATATACAAAAGTAAATGTAGTACTCACCGTACTGCCGGTAAATCCGTAATTCTCGTGCGACATTCTGGTATCTGAAGGTCCTCCTCTGAACAGGATAAAACAAAAAACTTCTCTCTCACACCGGACGTCCTGTTATTTTTTTTTTTATTTTTATTCTTCTCCTTCTGCTAAGAAAGCCTCAAAAACAGCCACCCGCGCAAATTTGTAATATATGCGCGCGCGCGTGTGTGTGTGTGTGTGTGTGTGTATATATATATATATAGTCCGCGTCGTTGTACGCCTCCCTCTGTGATGTGCTGCGACAGGTACGCCGTCCGTAAGTAGACTGATCGCAGCATTGCGCGACAAGTATTATTTATATAGCGCCACGCTGTGCGCGTGCCACCGCCACCGGTATAACACACACACCTCGCTCGCTATGACTCGCGCTCTCTCGCTCCCTCACTCACTCACTCACTCGCACTCGCGGTGTATATATACAGTGTAGACACAACGAGTAGTGCCCCTCTTGTGTTGTACGCGTTAGTATGTGTATGTGTATGCGCCCTGCAATTAGGCGTACGCGCACACATGTGCTGCTATATGTTCTTTGGCAATTTTTCACTTGAGAAGACCTGCGCCCGCGAGCATGTATGCATGCTAAGAAGAAGGGGAATTCCTTTTTGGAAGATCGAGAGTATACGTGAAAGAGCGCTCGGAAGATTGTTTCCTTTTTTTTTTTTTATTTTGTTGTTGTTGTTGCTCGATCAGTGGTACAGCGGAAAATCGCGGAAATGTACTCGATGAGTCGATCGGAGCACGGTGAAGTGATATCGGAAAGGTTGCGGAAAAATCTGTTCGGGGTTATACGTTAAATGTAATAGAAGCCCTGTATTCCTGCACGTATATATAGAAGTGCGTATATTTATTTAAAATAAAGATAAATACTGGAATGATAAAGTTATTCTTATTTCTTAAATATAAACTTTATATTGCATGTCTTTTATGTAGGTATGCGTAAACATCATTAGTATATTTGCAGTTTAACTGTTCTTAATAGTCTGCTTGCACGTTTTATATGGTTTTCTTTCAAATTAAATTTACCCGAGGAACCAAAAAAATAGAAATAAACGAATCATAACACTTTAGCCATCTAACCATACGGAAGGAATTTCAGCAAAAAAAAAAACCTGTTTTCATGAGTTAAAGCTGTTAATAAATACATTTATGAAAAAATTTCATGAATTTTAAAATTCTCAGAAACTATAAGAAACTCGAAGAACAAACACTATTTGAATGAATTTAAAAGCAATGCAGATCGCACTTTAGTGGAGCAAAGTAGACTACTAATTGTATAAGTAGAATAAGGTATATGTAAGATAAGACCGGCCTACAGACTTTCTGCATGGATAAATTTTTTAAGCATTTTTTTGAATATTTCTTGGATACTTGTATTCTGTTAAACGTTAAAAAATATATTAGACAGGTTTCCTAGCTGAACAACAGACTTTACACGCGTATACGTTTTTAATTAGTTGATAAACTTTTACTTTATCATCTTTAACACTTCTGTTAATTTAGTCATGCTTCAACCGCCTGACGATCCTGATAGTTTTCCCAGTAAACATTTTTATTTGTCCAATGAATGTACTGAAAGAAATTTTACCGAATAAAGAATGTTTGTTTTATAATATTCCAGAAATAATAAAGATAAAGGAAAAATACAATGTAATGTCTCATTGATTCATTAAAACATTCCATACATATTATTAAGCATCATAAAAAATAAACAAATTCAATAAAATAATTTGACGACTTCTGCCTTTAATAACCAAACGAATTTTATTAATTTAATATAAAATTATAAGTTACCAAAATTATTCATAAGTAATGACAAATAAAACTATGCGGTTAAGATAATAATAATCATAATAAAAGTCTTGTGTGTTATCTTGAATTTTGAATATTTCATATTGAATTTAAAGTGCACATATTTAAATATGTCAAAACCATCACCGTTCTGATAAATGATTTATTTTCTTTTTCATTATATCTTATTAAAAGATTAATTTATTTACGTTAAAATGTCGCAAAGAGATATTAAAAAGTGTTAATCAATCATATACTGTTGTAATGTAATGTAACGAAAGTTTGAGTTGAATTGATTCCCGTGGAATTCCAAACACTTTATCTTATCTCCACGGTTAGTTAACTCAAAAAAATCTCATGTGTACGCTACCACTCGAATAGCGCTTTTTTGCTCACTCTTTCTCTCACTCCTTCCCTCCCTCGATTTTTCTCCTCCTCGTTTACACCTCAAACAATAGCATGACACACAATTTGTCTTCTTCATCAAATCCTAATTCTCCCGTAGTCGGTACCTCAATCGTCAAAATTCATCGCGATGATAAGTCTCGCCCGTGTCACTCCGATATATACCCCGTAACCTTGTAAGCTTTACAATGTATACAGCAGTACGCAAGCCACGCGGAGCGGACCTGCAGCGTGACTCGCCGTCTTTCCCTCTCATTCTTTATCCTTTCACCTTCGATGTAAACCGATTGCAACCGACGATACTTACTCCTGCGACGCGCGACTTTTCCCCCTCTCTCTCTCTCCCTCTTTCTCTCTCCCGCATAGTATATACACACGCCAATATAGATCGCGAAGATCCGCCGATTTTTTCAGAAACATTTAATGCTTAACACGCAGCTTCCGGGTGCGCGTGCGTTATAACTACCGAAACCTTGACTTTAGAGTGTTTTCAAGGCCCGCGCGCAACTCGTGTTGGAGAATTTATTAATGTAGTGTTGGTTCATATACGCGTGCGCACGAACTCACATGTATGCAACTAGCGATCGGTGCGTACAAGTGCGTTAGCCTTTTGACTTGTAGACTTACATACCGGTGATTTTTCATGGACTCGTGTGTCGGCGATTTCTCGGGTCACAGTATTAAGAATTATTAATGGCGAATGACGTTTTTTATTTGCCTAGATTCTTTAGTCGCGTCTCGGAGTCGTTCATTTTTTTTTTCTTACAGAAAGTTATTGACGGTTTGCACGTGATAGATTTTCGCAATTGTTAGTTTAATTAATGTCCATTCCGCATGTGTCAATGAACGATTATAGTATGTTTTATTATAGAATCAATAAGAAGTAGATTTAAATTTATTGATGTACATTTTCATGCATTCTATATATGCTATATTAATCGTTAAAAAAATCAATTAAAAATAGTTTTAACTGATAAAACAATAGAAATTAAATATTAGTAGACTCATAATACTTTTTATATATGTCTGCATTAATTTGGTCACGTAATAAAGACACTATATTGGGAACCAGTATTTACCTAAATATATATATATCAAATATATTTGTATCAAAAGGAAAAAATGTTAAACTAAAAGTATCTTCAGATTAGTCTCTTTGAATTGTATAATAATACTAAGAAAAAGTATTGAAAATTTTCTTGTTCAACATTACGGAAGAAATATTGACGTCAATCAAATGAAAGAAGAAGAGTCTCAAAAAATTGCTTACGTCTGAAAGCCTACTGAAAAATCAATAACTAGAACGTTACACTATAAAGACGTCCTTGATCTCGATAAATTAAATATTTGAAATTTATAATTAAAACATTGTTCCCACAGCTACATCCTTAACTACATTTTTAATCTACGCCGCATAGCTATGTACTTGCATCATTCCTATATTCCTAACGCTTCGCGTTTAACAGATTTATGTAATGCGATCGGCGCATAACCTATATACAATATAAGGCTGTTGAGAGAGAAATAAAAATTAAGTTATTTGTCAGCATATTCGCTTATTTTTTCCATTAAGTTTCCTTAATGAACAAACACCTCGGATGAAAACAAAAATTTGAATTTAGTACTGTTACATCGCTATGTAACGCTGCGAAGAGTGCGCTTTCTTACGTAAATATTGATAAGTATTGATTGATCACAGATAAACATGCGATGTACCGTATAATACGAGCGTCGTTCGATAGAATTATGTCGATATGCAAATGTACACTGAGAAAGAAGTTTAGTAAAAATTATTAAATACTTTGTAAAAATTACTATACTGTCTCGTAAATCCACCACATACTGTAAAACCCCAAAAAATGACCATACTTTATAAGAAATTTTGCTAGAATTATGGTAAAATTTACTGTAAAATTTAGTAATTTTTTGGGTTTTCACAGTCTGTGGTAACTTTACGAGACAGTATCGTTTTAATATAATTTTTACTAAATTTTGTTCTCATCGTAATGATAGGTATGCGAGTTGACGCCGGTCTCCTTCGCTTTGTTTCGCCAAAGGTTGAAAATCTGGTTATGAATTTTCCTACTTTAAAAGCTGACAACTCCGGTGACTAATTTCTTGAACACACACAACAAAAACACTAGTTTAACGGGAAAATCAGCTTGGCGCGTTGACTCTTTGTCGTCGTTGCCGTGTCGCAGGTGTTATAAAAACATCATATGAATCGCGTCAGCGGAACAACGAATCTTCTCATTCATTCAGTTTCGCCATCTCAACGGGAATTCCGCAATTCCGCGCAATAAAGCTTGAATCTTAATCCGACCCAGACGCAACACACCTGCGAGAAGAGTTCACGATTCACGCGCAATAATTCTTCTCTGTGTAATGAGAGCAAACGCGACAATTTTTCCAAAGTGATTTCGTAATTGTCCTAATCAAGACGCCGAATTTCGTGAGACACTCATACTCGTGTTAGAGTCATGTGAGCTTATCACGCAAGACTCAATGGAAAATCCACGTAGAGCTGTGCGACGGTGTAGTGGGGGGAGCGTGAGCAAACTATATCATGATCATTACGACGACTTTACCATTGAGGAGCGCGAAGTTGAAAGAACCTTAAAACTGTTCATGAATATTTTTCGAGTTATAAAGAGGAAACCACTAATTCATATTTTCCAGTGTGATAACGAAAGGCGTGACACATTTTTTTATCATTTCTTTCGTCTTATTTGGAAAATTCATTTGACAGGCTTTTGTACTCATATCTTTGGTTTTTAATTAAGATGTTGTACACTAATACGATATTATTGTAATTTTTCTGATTTTCAAAATAATTTTTAAAAAGACTAACTTTTAAATACACATGATGACTTTGAAATACACTCTATCACAAACTTGACATCAATATGAGAATCTTTAGACAAAGATTTTTGATGATATTATTCACATTACTTTTTAAAATACGAATTTTTCGAAATTCAATTTCAACGGAGCTTATAGAGATATGATTTCTGATATCTAATAATCATAGTTAGTGTTCATAATTCCATCTTAGTAACCCTTTTTTGAGATATCGGTTATCTAATCTCAAATATCCCATATTTTTATTAAAAATCACGCCTTTTCTATTGACCGTCATTTGACAAGTATTTGTATTACGAAAATGACCAAAAATGATTACATAACATACAAAACTAAACATAGAAAGTAAAAATTTAGTTTGATTCGGTTAAAAACTATGAGTTCTTTAAAAAATTATAAGTCAATCGAAAAAAACGTAAAAATATCGTTAAAAGTACCACCCACAAAATCCTGAAAATTGAAGGAAAAATTTTTCTTAAATTGAATAAATTAAATTAATAGATACACACATACGTATAAAGTGATAGTCAATCAAAGACAATTTTTAAATAAAATTAAGTACATTTGAGATTAGATGTCAAATAGTCTCAAGAAAAAGAACCTATGAGATTCAATTATAAGTAACTGACCTGTATTTATATAGACACCAGAAAGTGACTCTGAAATGTCCGTTGAAATTTGTATCCCGGAAGGTGTCGACTCTCCTTGTTAGTAAGCGCAAAGTATGTTTTTACTCAGACTATAAAAAAAAAATAATGTTCGCCACTCGAGTATAATTGTTAGCCCCTCATACGTTTTCGTTATAAGTTGTTAAATTTCAACTTTACGTCGTAGTGACGAAAACTACTTTTTGTAAATATACACACGCACATACACACAATTTTTAGACTCTTATTTTCTTTATAAAATACAAAAAATATATTATATTAGACATATGCGCAAATTCTGTAATACCTTAGAAAAGTAGTGTAAAAAGCTAAAGTTTTTTCATGCAAATTATTTTTATATAATAAATGGAATTGAATATTGTAAAAAATCCATAACTTCTCCAAGCAAGTTTAAACATTGTATACAGGAACAAACATTGGTATAACCTTACGAAAAGAAAATCTTAATGGATAATTTATAAAAAAAATAGCTTAATACGCATACGTCACGTGCTCTACAGTTATTTTTTGTAATAAATAGTATGTTAAATTTTAAAGAAGCCATGTGGATTCTGATAAGAAATTTTTTCTGGAAATAAGGGATTACCTATATTTTGAGGTACTGCAAATCATTAAAAGACATTTTTCCTGAGAAAATAAATGAAGAGAATAGTTCCTAGAATCCTAAGACAAGTTTATGCAGAGATTCAGAATTTTCAGTATTTTAACTTGGTTGTAACTTTTCTTTGGAACTACTTATAAATTTTATATTTAAAATGTTTTGGGTCATATCTCCACAAAATAAAAAAAGTTTGTTGCCCCATCTTTCTTCTCCTCTCCACTATAGGTACTATAAAAAATACTACGATAATAAACACTATTCTTTTTACTGTATAACACATCACAGTCCTATTATTCAATTCTTCGAGATAGTTTGTTGTTATCTCTTAGTTTTAACTATATGAGAATAACATTGATAGCACCACTGATAGCACAAAAAAAACAATTTCAATTGCTGCACACGTGACTTTCTTCACCTCTCTTTTTTAATTTCCAGGAGATCTAATAAGATTACGCAATATAACATAAAGCAAGAGGAGTGTACTCGACGATTGACGTAGACGCACGGGCACTTGGATTTATCTTGAGAATTCGTGTCGCTGCTAATCAAAGATCTCGTAAAAAGCATACCGTGATTGTGCACCGCAATAGAGAACCTGCTGTAGCGATAATGCGGAACGACGCGTCGATCAACGCGCTCGATAAACTCAGCAGACTTATTGTCAAATAGCGCGGATTTCCTCCTTTTCACGGCTGTTCAATATCGGAGAAAGTGGTCCAAGGAGGATCAAAAATCGAACGTTACAGGCGAAAAACATACCCTTGACTCTTTTTTATAGATTTACGCTTTTAATGTCATTTTAATGTTGCACGCCATTCATTATAAGATATTAAAAAATTTTATTTTTGTATAACGCATATCGATTATTAACAAGTAATCTTGTTTACCAGGTTATAAACGATAACTACTTTCTTTACTAGTAATCAACTTTTATTAAACTTTCAAAATATAAATTTAACTTGAATTTGACTTACATTAAATTAAAAAAAAACGTGACAGCACTATTGTCACATTACATCAACTGTAATGGCAAAAATAACTTGATAAACAACAAAAAATTCAAAACAGATCCAACTTTGAACTCAAATAAGAAACGTTATGTCTAGATTCAGGACACAACAAGCAATTTAAGATAAAAGAAGGGAATAATTTTTTGAGAGATGATAAACCTTCTCGAGCATCAATATAAATGAAACTGCCGTAATGATTTATATATCTTACGGTATAAATGTGTTTGGAAATAGAGTTAGTGCCAGTAGGAGGAAGTACAAAGATTATAGCTGCCATGCGAGGTGCAATGTGTCAGAAACTAACAACTATGTCCTGCAGATAGACCCCGGTACTTACAACCTACAAATTGTCACACACTAAGCCACACGTTGATGCACCTAAATAGCCACCTTGTGCACTTGGAGGTTATTGTAAGGTAAGCCAAATGTTCACGTAATTAGCTCTGGGTGATAATAAAGTAGATTTAAAAAAACTAAACATTTCACAGCTTTTTGTTGTAAAAAAGTGAAAGATATTAACAGTTACGAATTTTCACGTTAGTATTATATTTGTCAACCCTTAAACTCGTAGCTTTCCTTACTCTTACAGGTCGGCGAGTCAATATGTCGGTTTAATCTATATATGCGGTTAAGACAAGATTTGACATACAAATTTAGATTATTTTCAAAGACGTTCTCAAACCTCAAATCCCTGCCCCTAAAGGTTAAAAAGTAAGTCAGTCAATCTCTTGTTATGATTGTCACAAGTATTCATTCACTTTACAAATATTTATGTATTAGAAACGATCAAAATATATTCTATCCATTAAAAATTATAATTTTTCAAACAATAGTAACCAATTAAAACGATAAGGCAAGACAACATTAAAACTTTTCATTCTTTATCAAGGTTTGTTTGAATTATATTTCTAAATATATATTTTTGCTATCTTTAATTGCTTATGAATGAATTAATATTTTTTAGTAAAACAGAGCCTAAATTTTAACTGTCTTATTCTAATTTTATAGTCGAGTTAAGTTGTTCCGACAACATAAATAGTTGCTGAGTGGATGTCAATAAATGTTGTGTCGAAACTTACGAATATTTTGCGAACCTTGAAATTTCACCTTCTCCTTTTAAGGTTTGAAATATGAAAATAAGTGTGTATGCGTCGTCTGTGCGACATGGACTAAACCGCTCGTCAACAGCAGCCGCTTCTAATTCTGTCGTTTAGACAGCCCAGGCTGGATCGACCATTGTCGACAGCCACGTAATTGTGTCCGGATGTTCCCCTTTTCCTTTGAATTAAGCACGACGTAAAAGATTTTAAGATAAAGACCATTTTTACTATATCTTAATATATGTCTTGTTGATTCAGACTCGCGAGAGCAAGTAAACGCGGCACGCATTTTTTATTAATAATTCGTTATGGCAACGCGCGAACTTCATGCACGACGTGACGAACGAATGCGGTAGGTAAAATCACCCCTTTTTAGATGGAACAATAAACGAGTTATATATACATGTATAATAGATTAAAAAAAAAGTTAATTTACTTCGATAATATCTAACAGTAAAAAATTCATATTTTTTGGTATTTCTATCATTATCAAACGTCCAATCAAACTATCAAAAATGTACAAAATTTCTTTTTAAAGGATTGTTTAATTATATCGAACGTTGAAAATCAATTATGATTGATTCACTGGAATTTATTTCTGTACAATACATTGATTACAACATGTGTTATAAATATAGAATGTATTACTAGCTAAGGAATTCGACAAATATGTACAAAAATTTTGTGAATCATATCGAATTTTTAAAACTAACAAAATATTTCTATTCATATTATCGAGTCTATTTGAACTACTGTCAAACAATATGAGTAACTATGGGCATTCTTTATTACAGACAAGAATTTTAGTTTCTCTGGAATTTACGCGCAAATAAAAGTGAATCACGTTTAATAATTCGTTAATTGTAGTAGTATTTATTTTCAAAATTAAAAATTAGCCCATATAAAAATAACTATATATAAAGCTTTGTATTTTTAACGAGTAACGTTTAGTGTTTATAATTTAACTGAAAAAATAATTTAAATGTAACTATCCAAGATCTGACATTTCCTATACCTAAAATAAACATTTCAAAGTTCAATGATAACAATTTAAATATTTTAATATTTGTACTAATAACATTTACATTCACACATTCAACATTTAAAATGGTAAAACGAAAAAGGTGGCAAGTGTATGAACGAGTACTCGGTAATAAATTTTGTATTCTAACTTATGGTAGGCACACGATTATAGGTGTGCTTGTAAAAGTCTATTTAAAGTTGGGGTTCGTACAAAGCTTGATGATGTAGAAGAACATTAGTATTGAAATATCTAATAGTAACAAATTACCGTCAATAACAACTTAGAACGTTGACCTTTTAAACTATAATTGTGTAAAGTGGAAAATTTATGCCATGATTACTTGTCAACGAAAGCACAAAATAATTTAGCCTCTACGTAACATTTCATTACGTTGACTATACGCCAAGGTTCGCAATGGCCCTATTACTACAAAGAATGATTTCTTACCTTGAATCAGAGTAGAGCTTGAATCTTTATTCAGTAGAACCGTTTGATACAAACAAAGCGTTTCTCAATAAAACAATCTCCATTATTATTTAAGTTTTATATAAAGTATCCCTGGTAGAATTGTGTCTATCGAAAATAGACAAGAAAATAGTAAGTAGCTACTAAAAGTAGCTAATTTCTCGGTA
>JAYJLV010056977.1:0-18390 GCA_036873485.1 Torymus texanus
TTATATTAATTCATTTTGAAATTATGAAAAACTGAAACGACACCAAAAATCGTTCCAGAACTGGTACTTTTACCTTAAGTCAAAATTAAATTTTTAGACTTGTAAATGATGCTCATTTAATGGAATTTAAATACTTCGCGCTGTTGAATGCACAAGCGCCACCTTTAATTCACACATTGGTTCTTGCCCTTTTTACTCTACGTTGTCAGGCTATTTCATGGATTCTTAGTTCTTACGTTGATGCAGCTGCAGCTGATCGAGCAGACGCTTGTGTGTTTAGTTAATTTGACATTCCCGATTAAAATTAAAATATCCCTTCATCATGTCAGGAAAAGTACGACCGAAGCAAGTAAAACCAGTCGGTGAGTAGCATTGATAAAAATGATTGAGAGTTGTGCACTAATTTGCGATATCTTCTTATGCATTGAAAAATCGATAATAAACATCACTGTTTAGGTTAGAATCAACATTACCATGCAATAAAGTAATGCAGTTTTAGTCGATTGTTAGAATCTTTTCTTTTTAAAGACAATCAAAACATTTGAAATTGTAAAAAAAGATTCTTTTCTTTTTATAATGTATAACAGTTTAGATGTATTAATTGTATATCAAATCTTATTTTTGTTTATTATTCTTTTCAGATATTATTGCCTACAGTGAAATAGCTGTACGGAATAATGCAGCGGTTGTTGAATACTGTAGGATATCAATGGCTGCTTTGGCAGGTGGCACAGCAGGTCTTTTAGGACTCACAGGGCTATATGGATTTGGATTTTATATTTTTGCTGTTATAGCATTATGGGTAAGCTTTATACTGTCATATGTTAACCTTTTCGAAATTAATGAAACTATTAATGAATTATTATATGATCTTTTTAGGCAATGCTTCTCATGAAAGCTGGTGGACAATGGAAGAAATTTTTTGTTAGCAGGAGAAGTTTACTAACAAATGGATTCTTTGGAGGCCTTTTTGTATCCTTTTCTTAAAAATTTATTTCAGAAATGTTCTTAAAGTGATTATTTTCCTTAACCATATTTATTCATCACTTGATCTTCAGACATATGTATTATTCTGGACGTATCCTTTTTTAAAAATACAAGGTAAAAGTATGTTTATATGACTCTTTTTATTAATAATTTGATACAAGTTTAGTACATATAAAATTTTTAAAAAGTGATATTTTTTTTAATCTAATCAATATTAATACTTAAAAGAGTCTGTAAATCTATCCTTTTCTTTTCTATATGTTTTTCTTAACCACTATTTAGATTTCTTTACGGAATGGTTCATGTCTATTGAGTATCAAGAAGACATAAAAACAGTTTATTCACACGCCAATCACAAAGTTGTACATTTCTATCAATTATGCATTAATAATTTATGTTCACATGAGGTGATGTCAATCCACCTTGACCAAATGAATTATAAAAGAAAATTTGTATGTCATTGTAACTGTTTGTACAGAAATAAAAGATGTAAATATTGTCATGCGTAGGACTCTAAATTTAAACACTAACTTCTCTTACTTTTTTCATTGTTAATGAAGTTATAGGGTGTGTTCAATGATCAATAACAATCTTTTTATTTCTATACAACAAGATGTTAATGTGTGTTTGTATTTTTACACATTTATTAGTATAAGAAATATTGTTGTTTTCTTTAATATTCAAAAATACAATAAAACGGAGGTAATTATTTAACAAAGATAACATTTATTTAATTCTCATTGCTTATACATGTGATCATACAGAATATATAAATATACCTTTGCGATACTGGATTCCTGGTGGTATATAATTACAAAATATTATATAAAAATAATCTACATCGTAGAGAATAGCATCGACCGTTGCTCAGTGATGTATGGTGAACACAATATAGTTACATAGGTCATGAAGTCCTTTCCTCGATTCTCTAACAAGTTGAAATTGACGCTTATTGCGCGAGACACATAAACTCGACACTGCGACGGTGCGCGCGATGAATATAACATTATATGCATGATGATATCTGAAGGGGGACGCTTGTGGTGGATATCATCACTATGTCTCTCTCTCTCTTTTATTTCGAAGTAATTTCCCACGACTGATCATTCGTTAAGCTGTCGCGTGGAATCGTTGCTGCCTATGTTATAAGCTAACTTTTAGGAATATCCTATATTTTGTACTTAAATTACGCTTTGTTCCATGTATTCTCTACCAAACAAACGAAAAAAAATTCAATTACATATATATGTTATTTTTCGCAATCACATCATCAAAGCTTCTACAAACCTTTTGTCCTTACAAACTTGTCAATACAAACTTTTTGTCCTTATTATATCTTCGTCTCGGAAGTCTTCAGCTCGGTGACCTCATCGGTTTCGGCCACGTCATCCTTTTTCACCTCGGTGACGAAGTTCTGCTCCGACATCAGCAAGATCTCCTCGGCGACACTCTGTTCCGGAATTATTATGGCCTCGAGTTTATCAGCCTGCACGTGTACCAGCTCCTCCACCTTTTTCAGGCCATCGAGCTCGTCGAGTTCGTCCTTACTAAGGTGATAGACGATACCTGCTCCAAAACCATCGCCGAGGACGTTGATTGACGTTCTGATACGGTCCCTGGAATGTACATATGACATTGTCCAGTTATTACATCGAAAATGTTCGTTTGTTCATCCGATCAATATTTAATTTTTAATTGAAGAAAACGTAAAACCAAATTTCATAAGAATATAATTTTAAATAATTTTTCATTAACAAAAGGATACTTACAGGAACCAATCAACAGCGAACAACAGTGATACGTCGTTGGTCGGTAACCCAAGGGCAGTAAGAACAAGTAGCATCGTAATCAACGCGGCACTGGGAATACTGGCGGCTCCTATACTCGCCAGGGTCGCCGTTAAACTGTACCAAAAGACAAAACCTCGTCATCGCAGATAATCCACTTACATATACATGTACACCAATTCCAATTAAAATATTGTACCTGACAGTGATGACCTCACCGATACCGAGGCTAATGCCGTTCATCTGAGCGATAAAGATCGCAGCGACAGCCTCGTACAAAGCAGTACCGTCCATGTTAACCGTCGCACCGACGGAGACGACGAAGCGAGTCACGCGCGGATCGATCTTATTGTTCTCCTCCAAGCATCGGAAGGTAATCGGCAGTGTAACCGCGCTACAACAACCACCAAAACCTAATGTTAAAACCATAATTGTACATGAACCATGTGAGTGTACCTAGAGGCGGTGCCCATGGCTGTGACCCATGCTTGCATAATGCCTTTGAAGAAGACAGCTGGGTTGCGTCGTGTCATCACCCAGAAGATCAGTGGCAGTGTTATCACACCGTGGATCAGAAGGCCCAGTACAACTGTGATCATGTAGAGACCTAACATCTGTGCAGTAGCCACCAGGTTGCTGATCGACATTATCTGGCCGGCTATTAGGCACATTATACCGAAGGGCGAGTACCTGGAGACAAATAATCGCGTCTCGACGCGTGGATTATATATATTGACTCTGTATATACATATAAGTTTCGTTGATTAAATTTAATTTTATTGAAAAGAAATCGACTGCCTTCAATGCTTCCATTCAAGACAACAACCCTCATGTTGACTTACCACATGACGACGAAGGAAACAAGCTTCATCACGATCTCATTGAGGACGACGAAGAAGTCAACCATGATCTTTCCGTGTGGCCCGATGCCCCCAGCGAACAAACCGAAGGTGATGCAGAAGACAATCATGCCCATTACGTTGGTACCGTCTTTGTAGACCAACGTAGGCTCGAGTTTGTATCCTCTCTGACTGGCGCTCTCACCAATAATGACGACTTCTTTCTTCACGTAGGTCGTCTGTACTTGCTGGAAGCAAGCTTGCACCAGGTTCTCGGGTACCATGTTACGTACAATGTCAAGGATAGCATCGAGAGTCGAAACTTTAGCGTCTTCAGATTGTGGCGCGTTCACCACGTTCTTGATCTTCGGGTCGCCCGGGTGAATCAACAGGACGACGGCGATGCCGACTATCGCCGCCAGGATCGTCGTCACCATGTAGTACGTTAGCGCACGCACGCCGATTCGACCCGAACTCCGCGCGTCCAGTTGAGCCATTCCTATATATTTCACATACGTATATATGTCGATTCCACTTAAAGTTTCTTTTAAAGTTTACGGTATAGGAAAAGTGAGGTATTATATGTACCGGCAATTAAAGAAGAAATAATCAGTGGCAGTATAAACATCTTCAGGGTGCGCATGAGCACCTCACCAGGGAAGCTTATCAGGAGGATTGTCTGGGGAGTGAAATTGCCCATTCTACCAACGAAGCCGAAGAGACAGCCAAGAAGTACGCCAGCGATTGTAAGGACGAGCAGCAGGTTACTTTTCATCCATAAGGATAGCTATACCCACCGACAATTAGAAATCACGAAAACATGAAGATTTTTATTTAGGATGTGATGAAACGTCTATACTCACCAGGTCGCTGACAGTCTTTACCCGATCCGCAAATTTTTCCTTCTTTTCAGGCTTCTTATCATCCTTCTTCTCGTCCACTTCATCCTCAACGGTCACTTTTTCCACCTTCGATCTGTGCACCGATCAATAAATAACGTTCAGTAACACATATACACTTACGTTTCACTTGTTACATATTACTGGTGTATGATGTACTTACAATTGCGATTGCTGAGGCAATTGGGCCCCGCGAAGGACTGCGATGGCCCCGGAGATTCTCTGTACCAGTGACATTCTAATTGATTATACACGCACTTTTGACGTGACTATAACGAAATCTCGATCTTAGTTATACAGGATCGATTGTTACTGTCAGAGCCATTTGAAGTAAAGAAGCAGCGAGTGTATCGTTAGTGTTTTTCTGATCGTCATCCCTTTGATCTTGAATTGGTGATTCTCTTCTTTCGTCGTTGATGATGATGGTGTCGTTCACTCACATCGCGTTCTTTGCTAGTGAGCGTTTAGTTAAATTGTATACGTTAATTTTCGGTATACGCTCGCGTTATATAGAAGCTTTATGAGTACAAGTGAATTGAAGATTCAGATGTTCTCGAGAGTAAAAAAAAAGGAGTGAAAATTAAAATATGAAAATGTACATCTTGCTTCTTTCGTTCAAAGCTGCGACTGCCGGTTTTTGCGATTCGCGTGTATGCCCCTTCGACACTTAAAGTCAGACTACATAAATGTTAAAGAAATCGATAATTTTGTGTTCTCTCTAATGTCATGTTAAAATGTTTTCAAAATATGCGAACAGTATATTCTTAGGATAAACAACTAATAAAAAAGAATAAAGCGTGAATTCCGAAATTGATCCTTATAAACTTCAACTATATATAGATTCCGGATATTTATTTCATAATCTATACAGTTTCCACCCAATACATCGCTTACGCCATTCCAATACATACAACGCCAATTAAACTTCCCATACATATACCATCTATATATATATATATCCATATACATCACACGATCTCTTACCCTGACCCGCGAACAGCTCTAGGCACACCGATGTCGCGCATCGATGATACCCTGTACGCACAACACCACACGTCGTCGTCGTCACCACGCGCGTCCGCGAAACCAGACTGAACGAAGGCCCCGAAGGGAATAGAAGCGCGCGCACAAACGCAAAGCGTCAATCGCGGTCGACATACGAGAACTTTTACACGTTATACACGACCCCCATCCAGGAAGCGTATGTGTATATATCTATGTATGCATATATACGTTACGTATATAGGTACACGCTGCGAGTGATTGGCCGAGAGTAGTCTGCGGGAGACGAAGGAGACAGAGAGAGAGAGAGAGAGAGAGAGAGAGAGAGTTAAAACGATGATCGGAGGGTGTATGCGCATCGTGTAGTGGAATGTATATATAAGCTTTTTATTGCTTGGAGAGTAGGCTGCGTGCTGTAGAGGTAATAAGTTATATTAGACTGCGAGCAGTTAGTCGTGTAATTGAAGGGTTGGGTTGTAGAAGAGGTCAGGGTGGACAGAGATTTCGAGGATTTATTTTGTGCTTTTAGAAAAATTATAAAGTTTTCATGGATTGGAGAGTTTGCGTTGAAAAAATAATGATAAAGCTCGTACGATCTATCGAGTATATATTCGTCTGTAATGATTGTTTGTAAAGAGTAAGTGAGATTGTACTTTATTAGAGTACATGATGAATTGTTTTTCAAAATTTCTTTTATATTATTGTAATTCATATTTAATTAAAATTTAGTACAAGATTTTGGTTTAATTTGCAGAATTTTATGATATATATATATATAGACTTTTACTGTCGTTAAGAAACTTGATTCGTAAAAGTAGGTAAAAAGAACGTGATTGTACTATAGTCGACTATATATAACTTTGCAGTTAGTATAATAACTTATTGATTTGGATTATAAATTTCAACGATAAACGTATATGCTTGTTTTTATCTGAAGCCATTTTTTCCTTTGCTTCCATTTACAATGTAAGATATCCAACGGTTCCTATTATGTTCCAAGAAGCTTATATATATATACACATTATATTTTTGCCACTCATCATCATGATCATCGTCATCATCATTATCCATTTACTATCTATGCGTATACATGAATAAAAAAAACAAATCAGAAAGTCAACTACGTATAAATTCATCTCAACTACACGTCCCACCGCGTTAATTTTCCAGCATCAATCACACTCGCGACGACGTCATCGCCGCACAACACACGCCAACACTTGACTTTTCGAATCGTATATATATATTACACATATACACTTTGCACTGCAAGCCTTTGCAGAAAAGCGCCTCTAAATTATAGGTAAAGTACTACACCCAACACGGGGCCGAGAGGTATATATATATATCGGTAATGGTACCGTGCGACACACACACTTGCCAATGAGTGGCCGCTTCCTCTTTCACCCCGTAACCCCGATCTTTTCTAGGAAGCGGCGGCCCTGGCCAATTGATCGCTCGCCCAGTTCCTCTTTTTTTTCTCTCGCACGCCGTAAGTACAATATCGGGGATTCCCCCGACTGATAAGTTGAAGAATGTTTAATTTACGCGAAAGGTATATTTTCTCGTTCTCAAAAGTAAACAATAATTTTTAAAACACGCTCAAAGCTTGCGGGTTGCCGATTTGTATACGATTTGCATTTTTAGTGCGTTTTTGACGCTCAAGTTTAATTATACGTGATTTATTTTCCTATATTATGTAAGTAGTTCGCAGAGAGTAGGAAAAACCAAGCTCGGAAAGTGCGTGGCTTGAAAAAAAGTTTTTACTCGCTTTCAAGAACACGAATTTCGATTTTTCTCGTTAATTTCGTAACGCATAAAGGTTTCTATAATACGTATAATTCATTCTTTTAAAGATTGGAAGTAAAAATTAATGGTCTCGTTACTGACATAATAACTTAAGTAATGATTGATAAATTGATTACATGTTTTCTTAATGCGGCTTCGAATTTAATAATAATGATAAGTAAATGAAACCTCTGTCATTAAGAAATTCGTTATTAGGTATATAGGATAAATAATTTACAATTACCTATAAGTAATTATTTCAAGAATATAAGTTTTAGTAATGGCATGTGTATGTATTTATAGTCGAAAATATATGAGCGATCTATTTTAGTTCGGCATTGCATAGTATCATTATCATGAGAAAAGATCCGAAAAATTATCAATGTGAAAGTTGACCAAATTAGAATTATCATAATTCGCATCTAGATTGAATTTAAGATTTCCTATACGAAAATGAATTGTGATAAGCGTTGAAAATATCTACTTAACACTCGCCGCAGCCATGAAATTATCTACTTCCTCATTAATTCCTTGTTGATCTATTGAACCTTCTTTCTCGGCTGACAAAAGAAGGTCAAGCATGGCTACCCTGCTAAAAATGACCGATTAAATACGATTGATTTGATATTCATTCTTATTAATATTGCATAAATAAAGATTGAATTTTATATAAATAAATAAGAAATCAATGAATTTCATTTGACCATTTTTGACAAAATTTCTTTTTCATGTTAAAACGCCTATGTAACACATACACAGGTGTATTTTTATTATACAAAGTATAAATTATTATAAGAAAAATATATGAAATCAATTTTAATTTCTTCTAAAACAGAGGAGAATAAACACGAAATACATATTATATCGCTCATATAGCTTCTTCGGGTATTAAATAATACGACCGAATGCGTAGAATGACAAAATTATTAAATTTCTCTGTTTTGCAACGTTTTATTTTTTGACCTGTGGGTGGAATTTATAACTTATATTTACAACTGCTTAGATATAATACTAAAAGATATATATTGAATCAAATATAACTCAAGAGATGAATTATTACTAATTAAGGAATTAATTAAAATTAAATTTTAATAATACAATAAAAAAATAAATAGATATTGTTATAGATTGATCAAGTTCACGACATTAGTTTTTGATTAAAATTTTCATACTTAATTATCGAATTAACTCTTAATAATAGCAGATTTCATAAGCTGTGATTGCAAAAATAATTAATTTTACAGAATGTACAGATTGTTTTTTTTTAATAATTTAAATAAATTAATTTAAAATAACGTTTGAATCATTAACAAATAAGTGTATTATTTATTAACAAAGAGCAATTATTTATTTAATTCTATTCTATTTTTTCAGAAACTATAGATATTTTATTTAATTTTCTTTAGATCATCATTGTTATTATTTTATAGGATAATTGTAAAGTACTCAAAAATATATTAACAACGAATATTAATACAAATTTCATAGTTTGAAGGAATTTGAAGTGTTATTCAATTGTAATCATTCCAATAAAGTATACAATGAGTATTATGAAAAATAAAATCAAGAAAAAGCAAGTATAATTTTTTTTTGTAGGAATAAAAAACAACTCCATTATTGTTTAGAAGCTTTCAATCATTTTATTTACGGTTTATTACAAATATACAAGAATATTATATTACATAACTCTCTGCAACAACTAGATCTACGCAGGATTTATTTCTTTTGCCTTTTTTCTTCTTTTCAGCTCCTGCTGTACCAAATCTTCCAGATCATCCAAAGGTTTATAGATATCGTGCACAATTTGAGCTCCAGCTAAGGAAGTTGAAAGGGAAACCACAGCAAAAATAAGGTATCTCGGCCATGACATTCCAGCAGGCATCTTACTTCTCTAAACTTGTTACTGTTAACTCTCAGTGTTTAAGTTTGATGTGAACCAAGTCGCTGTCAAACATTGATTGGTACTCTCTTTGATCGCTGAGCTCTTGAACTTTTCTTTTCTTGAAAGTTTTGTAGAAGTTAACCTCACCAACGTGCCAGTTTATCATGACATATTCTAGAGCAGCTCCGGCGACGAAAAAAATTGGGAGAAAGCGATATTCGGCCAGATACTCCTTTCCAGGCCAGGCTCTCAAAATTCTCTTGAATGTTCTACTGTAAAATATCATTTGAATGGCATTTATTAAGCGCACATGCAGCGCAAATAAACTATCTACAGTGCGCAAATATATACTTGTAACTTGTAAGACGTAAGTACTGGTAAGGTTAGGTTCTACAGACGACGCAACGGCTGAACACCAATAATACGCATCTTCCAATATAATTTTTAAATTTAAGTACAAAAATTTTCTGTCTCAGAGATGAAAATTGGAAAATTATTATTTCTTATAAAATCTTGAAATAAACCAAAGAAGTATGAGGAAGAAAAGAAGTATGAGGAAAAAAATTAGAAAAAAAAAAAAAAAAATTAGCTACTTTAACCTTTAGACCGCCGGGATTTTGGAAAAATGAAAAATCGATTTTCCCTATATAAAAGTGTTCTGAGGCCTACTAGGTAGGACCCAATCAAGGGTGGATGTGTGCGAGTCAGACCCACGCGCCATATGACGTAATCCCGGCGGTTTAAAGGATAATGGGTAAAAATTAATTTTATTCATGATTACACTTTGAACTCTTAAAACATAGTTCATTTGTATTAAAAATATAGAATAATGTTTATACATTTTCTGAATAATATTCGTATATTCCTTTTGTATAAATAAAATTGCAGTCTTGACAAGTACTAAATAAGAATTAATTAAAAAGAAGGTAAAGTATTTTACAAGAGTTTTATATTTATATATTTCCAAAATAAGCTGTTACTGCAACTAACTTCTTATCAAAGAAACTTTGTTCAATCTCAACTTTATTACCTGGACCAGCAGCTATTGCCAGTTGAAGAGTGTCTATATTTCTTGGTAAATAATATATAACTTTATCAGAGATTAATCTTGATAGCCTGAGTAGTTCTTCTCCTCCTTTTGGAGGCATTATGTCTTTTAGGTTGAAAGTTTCATTTTGAAGATAAGTTGGACCTCCCCATGGAGGACTGAGAAATACTATATCAGCTTGTAAATTTTTAGCTAAATGAAAGAAATCTCCCTCAAGAAATTCTATCTTGTCTTCAACTCCATAAATGCAAGCATTGTGTCGTGCCATAGCAATTTTTTGTGGATCAATGTCTATGGCATACACTTTAGGACAACAACGTGCAAACTGTATAGTATTTCCTCCAACACCACAAAATGCATCTATCACAACCTTCTTTTTACACCTCGAAGCTATATGTTTTGCTATTTTTTCGGGTGTAACAGAAAACCAACTTTCAGTGTCTAATTTTATTCCTTTATCAAATTTACTAAACAATCGATACCTTTGTGCCCAATATTTTTTAAGTATGGGATTCTCTTGTATTTCAAGGGGTAGGGTACTTTTTCTTTTGAGGTTTCTTTTGAGGTTTCTTTTATTTTTTTCATTATTCTCCTCTGTATGTTTCTTCTGTGATTCATTATCACTGTCATTTTTATTTATATTCATTTCATATCTCTCTTGAGGACTTTTGGTATCTTGAGAACTTTGCATTTTTTCTTCTTTTTTTGAATCTTCTTGGCCTATTTCATAAGTTTCATCACTTGAGGAATCAGAACTCTCTTCATTACTTACTTCAGAACTTTCTTCACTGCTACTCGAATCATTAGTTTCTGAAGAACTTTCTTCTGTATATTTATTTTTGTCAAACTTTTTTGCTTTTTTATTTAACATTTGACGTTGTTTTCTATTATATCTGTTACAAGTAATTAGTCCTTTAAATTTATAATCATCTATAATATTTCTATTTGCAAAACCTATATTCCTTAAAACTTGAATTACATTAATTATATTACCTATGAATTCTTCTCCTACAATATTCTTATTTCTAAGATTATCTAAATGTTGCTTTGCTAATTTTTTAAAAAAGTCTTGATTTTGACTAAATTTGTCAGACTCTATTAATTTATAGATAAGTTCTTGTTCAAAGTTTTGATTGAAATTTTGCAATTTGACTTTAAGATTGTTATTTGAGATGTGATAATAATTTAATACACAAGACTTGTGAAGATGTTTTTCAAGATTTATACAATGATCTGTGTAAAATTTATAACAATCATTATATTTTGAAATGTAATGCTCTTGCCACAAAGAATTCCATTTTTCTTGATGCACTTCTTCTGTCTTCAAAGTATAACTATTGTTGTCGCTGTTATCTGTCTCTTCTGCAGTCACCAATGAATCTTCCTTATGATATAATATTGAATTTAGGGATGCTTTAATTTCATAATATTTTTTTAAGTATCTAATTTCTGTTCTTAAATTTTTAGTATTCCTAATTACTGCCTGTTGAAGAACATTTGATGTTTTCTCATTCCATGAAATACTACTTAATTGTTCACAAGCATTAGATAAATAATCTTGTTGAATGTGATTTTTATATTTTATAGTCCAAGATAACAATATAATGTGTTCTCCATTAAAATACCAGAAATCTGTCCAATAAGAGTCACTCAAAAAATCGTTTAATGGAATTTCAAAGTGATGAAGAAGTTTGTATTTCTTAACAGTATCAGTATAAAAATTTGAATAACACACTTTTTGTGTTAATAAATTGCATGTCAATACACTTTGACTATTATTTAAAATCAACTTATTCACAAATTGGGTGTCATTCAAAATTAACCAAAAAATAACATTCTTTAAAATATCTATATCAAATTCTGATGTATTTTTATCTAAATAAATGTTGTAATTTGTCAAAAGTTTATGCCAACTATTTATGTGTACACATTGTATGTTCTTCTTATTTTCTTCAATACAAATCAAATATGTTTTTGGTACCAAAAATAGTGACACATCAGTATTCAATTCTGAAATATGAAGTCTTTTCCTACAAACTCCCTCGTAGTCTTTGTAGGTAGTTATAAGGCTGTAAGGATTAACTAGTGGCAAACATATATCGCTATCAGTACTTGAACTAGAGTCATGCCTCTTTTGCCTCCTCCTTCTCCTAGTATTCGAGTAAGTAGAGCTGCTTATTCCGGGATACAGGCTTAATACAATCCTAGTGCAGAGACAGCGAATCTGCGTTTTCGGATCGTCATACTCTTTGTTTTGGTTGATGATGATCTCGGCGAGCTTCTCCTGTCGGAATTTGTTCATTTTCAGCTATGTATTAAGTGTATAAAGCGTCAAAGACACAGTTTCGCATGTTTTCTATCGTTTAACACGAACCAAACAATTTTCTGCTTTTACCTCTATAACAAAAAAAAAAAAAAAAAAAACAATTTTCTCACTCCCGCGAAACTCTATTTCTACTCACCTCTGTGTATAGGTTATGAAACCGGTGCAATAAAGCGGTATCGCACGTGGCCTTGTTGTGTTGATGATGCGAAAGGATTCGGGATGCCGATCAAACAAGTTACACCCTGGGTAAGATGGAGACGGAAGATGTTAGGTCGTCTCTCTCTCTCTCTCTCTCCAATCCCTAGCTTTAGCTCCCCCTATACATACTCGGTAAACGAGCGACGCGTATGCCACTGCCACGCGTGGTCATGTGATTTAAAAGACTTCCGTTTCCTTAGGTATTTAAATTTTGTTTTTGCTATCAAAATAAGTCGTAGTTTTTAATTTTCAATTAAGAAATGACGTTTTTGTTGCAGCCTTTTAATATATACCTACTTAATTTATGGGAATCTAAAATTTGTGAATCTAATTCTTGAAATACAATGAAGAGATAAAAATTTATCAAATGAAATGTTAGGTAAACGATTAACTACAAATGACAACTAAATTTTACATTGTTAATCTGATTAATTTTGTATATCTATAGCATTATTAATGTTAACTTTGAAGGAGGGGAAATAAATAAATTGTTCTAAAACTTTTAATCTTTTTTTTTCCGACATTTATTAGTTGTAATCCCAGCAGTAATAAATATCTGTTTTAAAAAAATATAAATATCCTAACTTATACTATCAACACTTACTATAATTAAAGAATTTTTTACATGATTTCACTTGATAATATCAAAAACATTTACTTATTTTACGTCAAATTGGAAAAGAAAATAAATCGTATAAAAGGAGGTAGAACTAAGAAAGCAGAAATGTACGTGTATTGTATGTCAGTAAATTTAAATTTTGCAATTACAATGCATCGTGAAATCTATAAAATAAATCATAATTATAACTGTAATTTTCCACTATTTATTAATCTAGTCAATGAATGATACATTGATGAATTTTGTATTGTCATGTAATTCATTGTACAAAAAAATTGGTGATTATGAAATGAATGTTACTTTACGTACATCGCTGGCTGTTGCTTAAATCAATTGTAATACTTGGTAGAAAAATACACATTTTAGTAGATATCTAAAACTTAATAATAGTTGAGAGCCTTAAACTACACAAATGTTTTGCTGTGATTGCTGATTGACATTCTGGTTGTGAACTGGAAGATCAATTGGTCTTCGGAATAAAAGAACATGTGGTTCTGCAAACAAGCATATAAACAAAATTAATGAATAACGTACACTGGACAATATTATACGCGTTTACGTTAAAGAGAACGAAAAATAAAGCAGTACCTGGTCCGTGCATCATGTAGTGAACCCAGCCAGGGCTTTGTTGTACTCCCAAATTACGCCACTCGGTTTCTGTCATTAGATGCGATTTGGGTACGGCTCTACCGAGGTCGGGTGGCAAGATGACATGTCTAGGAACATGCAAAACAGATTCAATTAAATTACAATGCAAAATACTCAAAGACAATATAATTCAAACAATCATCGGTGAAACTAACCTGTACTCGTACTTGTCATCGTTGTATTTCTCAGAGTACTGAATCTGATCAGCTGGCATTTTGTTGCTTGTCTTCCGGAAATTAGACTGCGAAATTTACTCGCGCAATTGATAATTGCAATCAAAGATCGTCTTTATTATTTGCAAAATCGCTTGTTAGCGTGAACACGTTGTCCTTTTGGATCGCGCTCGTAGTCACAACTGCCAGTTTGAATTTGAGTTTTCCAGAAACAGCGCTCTCGTAAGCGACGCGCGCGTCTCGCGCGCTATAAACGTGTTTTTAAACATGGCGGAGATGCGCGACCACCGCGACAATTTCAGGCGAAAGTAAGGACCTGTACAGGCAGTCTATTTTCCCTGTACAGGTCTAAACATTTAGCATTTTTAGGCTGGTGACGAGGCGCAAAGCCGGACCTAAACAGGTTGCCTGACTTACATTTTTTTGTAATTTTTTGACGACTTTTTATAGTTTTTATACGGAATTATCAATTTTGGAAGTCCCATTCGTATTTACACTTCAAAAAATAGAGCATATTTCTAGGTTTAGGTGAATATTTAATAAAAATTAAATTGAATGCAACCTGTTCAAGGCCTTGCGTCTTGTGATTTTACATGGATAAATATTTTCTATATATTTTTCTTTTCGTTTTGATTAAGACTTAAGTGAAGAATTTATACTACGATTTGCAAAATTTAAAAACCTAAGAATTATGAGAAGTTGTTTTGTCACTGCGTGGTTGGTAATCTTCAAAGCTCGAAATTTAAATGTCTATCAAATTTTTACTAAAATGTTGTTCATTGTAATGCTCAAAAATTTTTTCATCTAATGATCCAACATTTTGTTAAAGAGAAAAGCGGAGAAATATATTATAATAATATGTATTATTATAATTTATAATTTATTAATATAATAAAATAAAATAATATTATCAAAATATTTATTATAAAAAATTAATTTTATTATATTTTATACATGTTATATATTGTCACGGCCTGCCGTGCCGACGTCAGCAGCCCGGCTAGCTCAGTCGGTAGAGCATGAGACTCTTAATCTCAGGGTCGTGGGTTCGGGCCCCACGTTGGGCGCCAGTTGTCACATGGTGAATAAAATCCACCCCGTGACAATATCTTACAGAGTATATTAAACAAAAATATCAACTAGAAAACGAGATTCACCTGAAAAATCAAGCTTCGTTATCCTTCACAGCCTCAGATTTTTCATCGACAACTTCTGAAATCAAATCTTCTTCTTTATTTGTAAATATAATAGGATTTCCGAAAGGATCTAGATGTACATAAGGGTTGAGCGGTGAGGGGAAATTCGGTAAGGGGACTGGATAAACCGGCACCAATGGCGCCGAGTATGGTCTATAAGTTGATTACCTTTACGCAATCTAGTGCTGTAATCAATTTATCAATTTGACTAACTTATTTGCATTTGGGAACGATGTTGATCTTAATCAAATTTTTAAATATTACTGTTTCGCTGAATTTAAATCAAGACTCTATATTACCTGATATTGGATGCAAAAATACAGGTTTGCTATTATTTTTGAGGACAGAATTTAAAAGAATGAAAAAAATGTTATTATAAAGAAAATATTCTCAGTATTACATATATACATATTGAATTCTGAAATGCAAAGTACGAAATAAAATAATTTCAAAATCATGTATATAATAATGCAATGTACGAAAAAATTACATCACTTGGCAAAAAATTTTCTCTACTATTTACATTATGTATTATATTTAATGCTTATTAAAAACATCAAAATTAATGCTTGGATTTTAATACGACATGAAAACTATCGGTGAATTTTTGTATACTGCAGTTTTTTGGTCGTTTCGCTTGGATATTTCTTTAATTTCCTCCATCCAGCGATCCATCGGTAGATTTACCCCTGCAATGTGTAGTATTAAATATACAGTGCTCTTAAAAGAAAATCATTTAGAACTAGTCAATTTTCATCTATAAAATTATCTTTATTTCATATACACTCATAATAAATACAGCATAATTAATTCGCTTAACCAATATATAAGCGAAAAGTCAGAAAAGCTTTACAAATATCATCAACCCTCCAGACCAGGATACAATAATCCTGGATACTGTAACTCATTTGGCTGTGGGTACCACGGCGGTATCTGCGGATACTGTTGTTGGAGCAGCAGATCGTTAAGGTAACCATCGTCAGACGGTTGCTGAAACTGGGGAATCTGATTCGGTGCTGGTAGGGGTGTATTCATAGCAGTTCTGATGAAGTCGCGATAAGCGAAGACTTTAGTGTAGACATCGGGTGAGCCTTTGCCGCATGGTGGATCGATCCAAGATGCAATACCAACGAGCTCACCGTTCACAACCAGTGGTCCGCCACTATCACCCTGTATAATAAAAAAAAACAACAATGTTTCGTTACAACGATTCCCATATATTTATACATTTATTCAGGAAATAGACTTACGGTGCAAGCACCACCAGCAGGAACTACTTTGGCGCACACATGTTCATTGTAGATTTGTCCGAGATGCTGTAGGTACGATCTGCAGGTGTTGACAGAGACGATAATCGCGTTAGCCTTCTTTAGACGTCGAGGAGCAACGTACTGATCAGAAGATATGCTACCCCAGCCAGTGAACACGGCCTGCTCGCCTTCCTGGCTATTTCTACTGGCCAGGGGTATCTTCTGCTGGCTGTTGTCGAAGGTTATTGGGTCTGCCAACTATGTGAACAATATAAGTTCAGTAAATCAATCATTCAGATTTTAATTTAGTTCCAGAATTTTTATTGTAATTATTAAACTATCGCTATGGAATATAAAAATTGACTTACCGTGATAATGGCGAGATCATTGTGATGCCCTCATGAAGGAACATACTGAGGATGCTTCATCACCCCAGCGATTCTATGCGCATGTCCTTCGGTCTGCGAGTCACTGGTACCCGTGTGCACCCGGGCGGAGGTGAACGGTGGCACCATACGCTCGTCTATGCAATGAGCAGCCGTCAGGATGTGCTTCTCACTGATAATCGAACCACCGCAGAAGTGAGTGCCTTGTGAGCGCAGTGATACCTGGGGTACGGGTGGCATCCTTGCATCTTGGCCCTGGATAATGCGCGATTGAAGGGTGGCCGAGGCACCGGTCCATGAGCTTACTGTTGATCGATAATATATAGTAGTTGAATAAGGATATGTGACAATTTTATTGTTCACTTAGAATTTTTTTTTTTTTTTTTTTAATTTATTTATGAAAATAATAAAAGTTATTGTACTTACTGTAGAAAGCTAGAGTTAAGCAAATTGCGACTGGAAAATTCATCTTTGCGTCTTGGTATGCCTTTGATGGGTTATCCCAAGCCTCGAAAGCTTTATATACGAAATATTAACTATGACGTCTATCTAAACTATTACGATAGAAATAATTTAGTTTTTGTCTTCTATAATATGCATGATTTGTCGGCATGCTTTTATTCTTGTTTATTGACAAACCGAGCGATCAATGAAGAAAAATGCGTAGATTAGTGTTTTCATTGAGGCGTCATTCTTTAGGTATCATGTTTGTTCGTTACATTATGATGTCAATTGAAAATCGATGTGCATTAATCCGTAATTAAGTCAATTAGTTAATTGTTTTATAAGAAAATTTTAAGAAAAAGCAGTTCTAATGAATTCACTGATATGTTAGCCTTTTAGTTACTTAATTTATTATTCGTTAAATGAATTAATGACACTAAAATATACATTGGTAAAATTTAGAAATTTCAGGGGACTGGACGTATATGTGTAAAAAATATTGCAAATTATTATAATTCATACAAAAGTAGAATACATGTAATACACAATAATAATGAATAAAGTAGCGTTTTGTTTTAGGAAATTATATTAGTTTTCCATAAAATACTTATTAATCAAATATATAAAAGAATTTGTAGAAGCTTAAAGTTGCTATGAAAATAATTATTAAATAAAAAAAAATAATAAAAGTCATCAAAAATATTTTCTTCTCGTAGACAAATGCAAATGATAAATTCTTGATAAAAATTTAGTTACGATACGTTAAGTTCAGGGATATGAATTTAAAATTGACGTCCGCGACGTCTCGCACTTTTTTTTTATATTCAGGGAATATTTCATGCCCGACTTTTTCCCCGAAAACTCGAGAGCCGACGCACCTCGCGAACTTCGGGGAAATTCGCGACGTCACAGCTTGGT
>JAYJLV010056998.1:0-18390 GCA_036873485.1 Torymus texanus
TATTTTAATGCACTATCGATGATTAATTTGAAACTTTTATAATTTTGGAAGAAATCAACATTTTGTAATCCTTAAAATAGCAAATGAAAGGTCATCTTGTCTAGTTTTATTTTTTATATTTAAATGAGATTTAAAACTTTCCCAAGTTAAATGGCTATCGTTCTAAAAAGAGGCTTTTTCAAGACTTTTTTTGAACTTAAAAATGTCAAGAACTTTAGTTTTTTTGAGCGTTAGGATTTAATATTGCAGCTTTCATTATATTTCTACACCGAAAAACTTATCCCAAGGTTTGAGCCAAATCCAGGACCCGAAAGTAGTGCACTCTCCTGCGGTAAGTATATAAGGGCAACTGATTTAATTCACAAACAGATAGCGAATATATAGCGAATATGCAAAATCTTCATCTTTACCGAATTAGAATCAAGAGAAAACGCAAGTACTAATATTTCTGTTTCATTAGTTTTTTAATTTCATTATTGTATATGTTAATGCAATTTAAACGGTTTATTAATAAAATTTAAAATAGAAAAAGCAAAAATTACGAGAGTACATTGTTAAAATTTGCTGAGTCTACTGTAAAAATTCGTAAATTGGAAATTTTATAATAGTGCTTTGTAAAATTTAGAGGTTGGAAGTCTGTGAGAGAACTACAATAGTACCTAATAAAATTTCCGATGATTTTTGTAATATTTACTACTCAATTTCTTTCCGTGTATATATGAATGAATAGAAGAATAAAGAACCTACTTTAGGATTAACTTTTTTGCATGTCTTGTAGCAGTTACAAGACGAGGACGCACGTACAAGTCGAATGATAGAAGGGGAAGAGCGAGATAGAGAGAGAGAGAGAGAGAGAGAGAGAGAGAGTAATGGGCAACTGCAACACTTACGTACTTCTAAAATGTCACGATCATTGCCGAAGGTTCGATTATAACATTGGTGTTGGTCTTTAGCTAACACAACTATACTTTTATTGAAGTTGATTTTATATACTCTTTTCCATGAGTGTGTCGTACACTCTCTCCTTGTGAGTCTAACTATCATCGGACCTTTTTTTACTTTCCAAAGAATTTTATTTTTCATCAAAGATCAGAAATTAAACATCGAAAAATCGTTATAAAACAAAAGAAAATTAAAAAAAAAAGAATAAGCGATGTCCAGTCAAAATCGTTCGAATGGATTTCCACATCTGCAAGTAAATATATACAAACTCACAGGAACATTCACGTAAACATTTTTTAAAAATAGTGATAGAAATTTTTAGTTTCCATTTCAACAACATATATTTTTTTAATACACTATTCAGTGTACAAGTTTGTTCTACTGTTACAAACTTTGTTTTACTGTTTTTCAGATTTCAGACAGCTTTATCCAAAATTATGATATATAAATGCCAAACAATGAGAGTGCTTTGAGGACTATCACCTTGAACTCTTTTAAGAGAATTTGTACTACCGTAAGAAAAATGAATTTTTTCCAAAAATTGGCATTTTTGATGAAATGAACGTAGAAAATTTCATAAAACATAGAAAATACTATTTTTAGTTGAACGTATACCATAATTATTTGTTGTATAGACAGAAACAGCTAAAACCTTAGAATTCGAATAATTGTACGAATTTTTATATATAAATCGTACAGCAACGAAGTTATTAACTTCCAAGCACCATCATTTTGAAAGAAGTTAATATTTTACAATTCTGAAAGAAAACACAAAGAACGTTCTCATATGATCATGTCTATTCTTTATTTCATGTTCTGAAACATTGAAATATATCTCAGAATGTGAATGAAATTAGTGACTCGACGAAAGACATCCTCCTATAATTTCTCAACTTTAGCTTGATTATAAATAAATATTCATTCAACATTTTCATCGTTAAAGAATGTTCAGTAAAAACTACATTGCAAAATACCATTTAAAATAAACAATATTGCGTTCCAAAGTCCGACCGATCATCGGCAGTTGCACTTCCGTAATCCGCAAGCTCGACACGGCAACGTGCAAAAAAAAAAGTTACCAGTCTTTTGGCCAAGCGCGTGCACAATTCGTTCCAGCGTGTAATCCCCGCGTGTACCCTATATTTATAGCTAGAGACAAATATACACACTGGCCAGCGGCCAATGAGCGAAAGAGAGAGAGAGAGAGAGAAAGAGAGAGCGAGCACGTACGAAAATTTCCCTGTAGCAGCGGTGCGGCGACGGTCGGCAGTGTCAGTCGCGTCGCTGCAAGCTCCGGATCTCACTCGTGTTTTCTCGCTCTTCCCTTGTCTTCATTAAAGAAGCAAGTGCGCGCGCGCGCGACGTAAAATGAAAAATCTACTGTTTGAGTGCAATTTATGGTGGCTGCTGGAGAATACGAACTACCGATACTTTACCTACTTGTAGCAGTCAGTGAGAAACGATTCTCAGCAAGCCAGCAGTGGCTCGCCTATGAGGAAGAGCACGCGCCGGAGAACAAAAAAGAGAGCAGCAGCGGCGACGACGACGACGGCGGCGGCAGCAGCGGGCAGCTAGGATAAATTTAATCCGGCCGTCTGCATTTGGGTTAGCGGCCGGCGGCAGCCGCTTGCAATCGTCAGTCGCGCGTTCCGCCTCGTCTTCTCTCTCTCTCTCTCTCTCTCTCTCTCTGTCTCTCTCTTAATTACGTAAGCACACGCTCGCGCGTCCCGCGCCATACGTCCCGATTTTCCCGCGGGAAAACTAGGTCGAGGTGCCCGACACACGACGAGGGGCAAGTTCCGCAAGTCTGTGTGTGTGTGTGTATGTGTGAGCGAGAGAAGAAGAGCTAGTGCGCGATCTTTCGGTGAAGGACAAAGTGCGCGAGCCTAGGCATGGGGATTAGTCGAGTGGCTGCGATAGCGTGCACGCCGCGGGGGAATGGAGGAGAGTGATAGCTACAGTGAGGTTACGAGGCTGCTGACGATAATAATCCAGTCGGCAGGATGAGTAGTAAGATGCATCACCTGTACCCGACCTCCACCGGGGATCCACTTTGTCCCTTGGGCTTTCACCCACAGGTGCGGTGGCCAACGAGGTGTAAGAGGTGCTTCAGGTGAGCGTGAAAATTCTTCATTCTTTTAACGTTTCACTTGCTGGAATTATCATCTTAGGCTTGATTATTCTTACTACGAAGTTATGCAAAGTATGCCGCGTGGTATTCCGTATTCTCTTGCGCGCTCGCGGAGGCCCTAAAAAGCTAAATTTACACTAAGAGCTTTGTAAGACTATAAATTTCACAGAGGTATAACTCGAGATGATAATTAACTGCGATGTAAATTAAGTTGAAGATAATAAATCATAATTTGTCGATAAGCTTTTCTTTTGCCATTGAAAAGCGAATTATATTTCTTATGATGTATAATATAGTTGGTCTTTTTTCTCGGATTGCAAAAATTAATTTATTCGAGCATTATTTGAGGGTTAAAAAATGGTTCATTCGGTTGAATATCAAAAAGATCGGGAAGAAAAGACTAAGAACAAAACAAACAAAAATATCTTTGATCTAAAATCCTTCTAAACGGTAACGTGTCTTCTTTTTAAAATGCTCTTTATAAGACAAAGTTAATAAACTATATACTATGATTGTCAATGATGGTACCAATCATCAAAAATACATATTAAAGGAAGGTTTTCGATAAGGTTTTCTGAATAGCATAAAGATTATTAGATATTTGGAATAATTAATAAAAATTTTAATCTGTAAGAATCATAAACAAGTTTAGAGAAAAATTTTGTTATGTTTACAAGTATGTATATGAATAATAACCAAAAGAAACCCTAGAAAACTATAATCACCTTCATAAAAAACCATTAATAGAAGATTCTTATATTTTTAATGATTAGAAAAAATAAGATTCTTAATTATTTTGAAAAAGGGTTAACGCTTCATGACATAATTTGCGATATCACTTCTAAACACTTGAAACATTGTTGCGCATGCTAACATATATCAGAATATTTGCAATTCGTGCGCCAAATATGATGTAATGAGATTTATTCACTCGATAGAAAGCTGTATATAAAATGTTTCAATAACATTTATAAATGAGGAGCCAAAATAAATTTATAAAAAATATTGCATTACACTTTCTAATTTTTCTCAAATTCTAACATACATTCATACAAGTTGAAATACAATACATTCTAACTTGTATGCATTTATGATGACAATTACTAAAATACTTGAAATTCTTATTAAAACAGTATGTTTACCAAAATGGTTACAAAATCTCAATATAAACGACGTCTGTAAACTAAATTTAATAAGCCAGATTTTTTGTCTAAAAAATTAAAACAATTATACTACAACACAATATCTCTCTGTATTGTTGCATTAAGCGATTAACTCGTATGGTAGAATATTCTTCATGAATGTTTCTTTCTCAGCTTGTTGTCTCTCAAAACGAAGCGCAAAGCGACTCTCTCGTTGCGACAATTTCGGATTCGTAAGCAAGCAAATAGATTTGACGCTTGGAGTGACGTCTTTCATCTACCCACCGTAAGTCGTAGCGGAAGTCGTTCACATAATTTCGCGAATTTTATTTTTCTCACAAGCACATATTTTTCATTAAGGTGACAAAATGTTACAAGGAGGAAACAATTTTTTTTGTCTTTGAATCTTGTTGCAGTAAATTTGTCTGATTTAGTGACTCTGTTTACTTAGTGAACATTGAAAACTTAAATATAAATATTATGCCTTCCAGCTAGTCTTCTTAAATTAGTTTCTATTTCTTTTATTAATAGCATTTTCTAAGGTTATCATTAGTACATGTAACTTAAGAATATAAATAAATAAACTATATTTTAAGTTAAAAATAAGAACGGCCGTGTTATTTAAAACTAGAAAATTGAATTCAAGTGAATGTTTATTTTTATTGATTCAAATAATTTTTGTCATTTTTAAATTGTCGCATTTCGACGGTGGACTCTTCTTTAAAATTTAGGCCATGAATTAGGCTGTTTGTATTTTTTTATATTTATATTTTTAAATGCTAAAAGAAAATAAATAGAAAATCAGAGCCTGACTAAACCCATCCTTTATCTACTTTTACCTATGCACACTTAAGAGACATAAGAACATATTTCTAGCATATATAAAAAAACCAACTAATTTTATTCTGTTATTCGTTATTATAAATCACTCTAAAATGAAATTAGAAATATGTATGTGGAAATACAAAAATAGTAAACATAATGTTTGCTAATATTGAGTACATTGTTAAATAAAAAAAATTATGAGTCCTATATTAATTGCTTAGCTAACAAAAATCATGTTGTTGTTTTAAGAAAACATTCCTCGTGGATCAAAAACAAATATTACACAACACCTCCTACTGAAAAACTCAGTTTTTAATAAAATTCTTTATTCACTCATTTCCTTCCATGCACGTTTTCAGGGAACTTTCGAATTTATAGCTAAAAATATCTAAATGCATCATACGTTAACTAAATGGCAAAACATTGCATCCACACCCGATAAAAATTGTAAACTTCTGCTTTTAATCTATATACCATCAGGGCTAATAGGGTTAAATGAGCGAGAGCGCACGCATGTGAGACACGTAGCTACACCCACGCGCTCACACTCGCTGCGCTATTTCGAGTGAGCGCGGGAAAATAGTATATACGATTAATCGGGCCACGCGAGAGAAGCAACGTGCCGCGGGAGTGTGAAAAAGTACACGCGCAAGTTCAAGGTTGCCACAACAGCGAGACAATTTTTTTCAGAGATTCTCGACGACAACATCGCGCTACGGCCGTTGAAAAATTGGAGCGAGGTTTTCCCGGGGAGCGCGGCGATGTAATATAAAGATTTTTCATTCTTAATTTTAGTAAATAGTGTACTAGGTGTGTTCTTTTGAGTGTTTTAGAAGTATTTGGAACGGATTTTAAACAGAATGTTGAAGGTTCGCATTGATATTTTACAAATATATGCATCAATACTCATAAATGACTTACATAGAAAAAGTATTTTACAATTACTACAAAATTTACAGATGTTAATAGTAACGTTAGCTGAATACTAACAATGAATGATTTATACATTGTTAGTACAGACGCAATTTATAGTACTATTATTCATTCACAACAGTATGCGATTAAACGTATTTCGGGATCAATGCAACCGCTGTGAGAGCTTTTAAAATAAATATTTTTGAAACATTCCATGCAGATTTCCTTATTATTTTTAAAATATAACTACAACCTTAATGACTGGGGCCTGTCAAAGTATTTATAAACCAACTTTTGAATGATGACTTCAATCATCAAATATTATATTTTGTTCTTAGTAGGTTAAAAAAAATTCATTTACAAAATGGTCAGTAGTATAATTGTTCTAAACAATTTGGTTGACAAGTAAAAGTTTGTCATTGGTTTTTCAAACCACATTGGTCTTCATTGGTTTTGGGCTCATTTTAATTGTAATATTTGCATAAAGTATTAACGGAATACCAATAAACTTCTTTTTTCTGGTAAATTCCCAAATGATCAGCGAGTTCGCACTTGATTTATTTAATGACTATCTGTGCAATCACTGGCAAAAGGAAAGCTATTAAGTACTGTTTCCAATTTTTTGTATAATTGATATATATTATTAAAAAACTGCTTAAATTCCGTGAATACGTTAATTAAAAAAAACATTCGTGAACATTAATTACATTGCGTTTACTTATGAAGCTCACAACAGCAAACTAAATGAACAATAAAAAAAAGAACTTTCATGTTATTTTTACGAAATATATTATATTATATCGAAATATATTATATTATATCATATATTGTATCTCAACATGTTTCTTCCGTTAGATATTTAATATTCAAGAATCAAATCAATTTGTATAAAAAATATTTATAACTCTATTTCTACTATTTTTTATGTTAAATTTCATATGTATATATGTACTAGCAGTAAAAGGAAAAATAAAAAAATTTTATTCTTTTTCTGAAGTCCTCGTAAATTAATGGTGATGGATTTTCGCGCAATTTTTAATATCATTGAAAGAAAATATCTGTGTAATTTTAAATTGTACTTAATAAAACGTGTATAATATTACTCTATTATAGATTAGTCTTTATCCCCGATATCAAGACAGCACACCATAATTTAAACTATTAAATTCTTCCCTTTATTCTGGAGAATATGAATTATAAATATTTACAGTTATTAATTTAATTTGCTCTTATATACTTATAGAAAAGACTAAAAAGTTAAAATCCACCTATTAAATACTGTTTTAGAGACTATAAAGACCACAAAGAGCATGGAGGGAAAAAGACAACAAAAGATACAACAGCTTCATCACCAAGTCTTTCAGTATGGGAGCCCTCAGGACGGTAATCAAATTTATACTTTATTAATCAAGCTTAGTCATTAACGCATTGAAAGACATTGATTAATTACATTGCTTTATAATGTTTTCAATTAAAATATACATTTATTTGAAGTTTTGTAACATAAGCAAGCTACGATGTAATAAAATATATATTGCTGAATACTCTCTTCATCGTTTATTTAGTTTAAATTGTGTCTGTTCAAGTAAACGTAAAAGTTGTATAAAAAATATAAAGTATTTGCTCAGAATTGTTAATACTCTTTAGCTAATATAGCTTAATAAACTTCTTATAGGGTCAATTAAATTGAATTGACAAATAACAAAAGTGACTCATGAGATGGTCTAGATTATAACATTCCCATGTATTTTGGCTTGTTGCAGCCTAAAAATTTTGGAGATATTTTCACAGTATATAAGGTTAAATTTTTTTTAATCTTTATCTGCCGTAAAATTCATTTTGAATCATCTAAATACAACTTTTCGTTTTCGAGGATTATCAAAATTTTCATTGAAACTAGTATACAGATAGAAATTTTCCGTAAAACTTACCGTGAAATTCATGGTAATCGAGGAACATGTCAGATTCCAATAATTGTTACCGTGAATCACGGTAAAACTTACCTACTTGTCACGGTAAAAACTATTAGAGTCTCACATGTTCGTCGATTACCATGAATTTCACGGTAATTTTTAGGGAAAAATTCTATCCGTGTAGTATTGAGATCATTCAAACTGGATTCTGTGCCAGATATCTAGTACTGTACAATATTAATACTACTGATATAATAATTACAAAAATATCATAGTTTAGTTCTTTGCATGAGCCACTTTCTAAATTAAATCTTGATAAAAGAACTCTACATTTTACCTTACTTCATCTGACACTCAGCTCGCTGGACAGCGACAAGCGAAGCTGGTCCTCGACGTCGAACCTCGCCAAGGACGGCACGAACGGTGTGCACAAGGTGGACAGCAGCTCTATCGCCTGGTCGTCGGCGATGGACCTGTCGAGTGTCAGCCTCAGCGACCTTCGCGGTTCCTCAGAACCACCAGCCCTGGATATTCCAACCGTTACCATGAAACCACCCCGACCCAAAACCTACGCGGGCTCGCAATCAGATAGCTACAGTTTCAGACGATACTCGGTTGACGAAAGCCTTAATGACCGGCAGAACAATACAGTTCCACCGCCAGCGAAACTGCAGATCAAGGGTGTAATCGACAAAACGAACGGTACCAGTTCGGATAACGATGCCGAGTTCATTATTCAGGTAAAATTAATAGAATGAAGTTGCTGGAGTCTCAGGGAGTTGTAGATGTTGTATCTGCGTTGTGGAATTGTAACGAGGATTGCAACTCTATGGTCTCGCCTTTTTCCTGTAACAAATGATATTGATTGTTTAGTCATGAAAGTTGGATGAGTTTGTAATATACTGAGAAAGAGTTCATTTTTTTTCTTCAATTTATGTATGTAGTAGAAGTAAAATTTTGTGCCAACATTTTATGAATATCATATTACTAATGTTGTAGCTAGATTAATTTTTAATTGAGCAATTGTTTAATAAGTAAAGCGTAGTTTGTTTTCATTTCTTAATTTAACTTCATTATAATATTCTTTTACTCGATAATAAACAAATTAAAATAACAAGATAAAAAAATCTTATGACAGTGTTGTCTATAAAATCATGGTATGCTCATGGTGAATAGTTTTATTAAAAAAATTGTAAGAATAGCCTGTTATCGAGAAAAAGAAGTCCGTAGTTAAAGTAGTATTAATCAAATATCGATCATTTAGATGTATCATTCTTGGAATTGAGTGTATTAAGCATTCGAAAAATATTTATACATAAACTCAATATCATTTGTTCAGGAATCCTTAATGAAGACTGTGGAAACTAGATTTTTGCTAGACATCAGTTTATGTAATATCATCATTTTAAAGAATTTTTACGACATTTTCATTCAAATACATAGTGGTGTTGTTTATTTTTCATGTGATATCGTCGTTAAGTCCATGATAATATTTGATAACTACTCTATACAGAGAAAAGTTTCTATGGGGTATCAATTTATTCAGGTTTGTTCTATTGCAAATTTTCTATGAGAAATTCTTAAAGAAAGGCCATGTATGCAAATTGACTCAATACATGACATTTTTGTATCCTCATAGTAACTTATTCTTTAAATTGTACAATTGAGCCCCACTGCTTGTGTTATCAAATATTGAAATTATTTTTATGACATATGAAAAAGTTGTAATGTTTTTATTCATTGTATATTATACATTTAAACTGACAATTAAAAGAAACTGATTCTACAAGAACCCAAACTGATTCTAAAGTTATAGTTTATCAAGATTTTCATATACGTATTTAAAAATTAATAATAGCAAAGAAAATTTAGAATCAGTTAAATATACATCAATATTTAAGAAACGACAAATACATTATTCAAGTTACAGTGACAAGAAAGTATACCTATGGTACGAAAATAAGTTGCAATTCTACACGTGACGCTTTCGGACCTATACTCTACTGTAGTATCTTTTCTCCCTGTTCTGTGCATTAACCGCATTAATATTTTCTATTTTTCTGCTGTCATTCACATTAATGAACTGAAGGTAAGGAAATCGCGAATCACCGAGCGAAACGGAGCAAAAACTGACTCGACCGAAAAAGAGACGGCAAAGACCGAAAAAGTAATTTTGACTTTCTGTTTCAAATTTCAAGTTTTCTCTTTATTAAAGAGGATGTCGCAGCTACCTATATCACATCAGTAAACGTTGAAGTTTAGTTTGTGAATAACACTTTTTTCTATAATAAAATGTTTTAAACATCTTATTGGTTCTGTTATATAAATTAATGATTATTCCATAAAATTTTTTTAAAAAATTAAAAATATAAAAATAATCATTGTTTTGGTGGGTGTTAGTAGAGTAAATATACTCATCTGCATACAATTTTAGATGCTTTCATGCATCAAGTGCGTTGTTACTATTAATACAAATCTATTTTAATTAAATCCACGATAAATCTATTCCTAAGAATTCGCTTGTTGAAATTAAAGCTAGATGCACTATATTTCACTGACAACACCTGCACTCGCAGCGCGATTACAATATTTTATTATAGAAGAACTCGAATCGCAGCATAGTACTTCTAATATCAGCTATGTAAAAGTAGTATTGCACGCGTAGACAAAAATTCTTAGCGCTTAGAGACAGAATTAGCCGGCCAAAATCACATAAAGAGGCGCTTACACGTCTGCGAATAAAAGCGCGAGTATTTGCGCGCGTGCGCGCAAACGATGCATGCCGTTATTTTAGACTCGCGCATATATATATATATATTGCGACATCCTCTTCGGTGCAAGTATTCGAAAGAACTCGACTGACATTGTTGTTGACGGAACAGCAGGAGGTGGAAAGGCTGAGGACCCAATTGAACGACACAAGGACGAGATGCGAGAGGCTGGAAAAAGAGAAGGCCGATATCCTGCTGCGTCGGTTGGCAACGATGGACGCTGTGTCTTCCAGCAAACCTTCCGGCACGGATGTTCTAAAGCTGCAGAAGACGGTGAAGGATCTGCAGTCGAAGAACGATAGTGAGTAAACGCGGTATATATAAGGAAGTTGGGGATGAAAAATATAGATGAGTTTATCAATAATAATCGATGTTTGGCTAAACTTCGATTTACTTTCTCGCATTTCTAGTTGTAGGTCGCATGCCATCTATTTATTTCTGAATTTGCTTACCCGATCAAAAAGATAAAGATTAAAAGGTCAAAAATGATTTGAGTCATACAGCATCTCAATTGGCTAGATATTTTAAAGACTTTCAACATCTATAATGTTGCTTCTCGTATGCTCGAAACACTTGTTTAGTCAAATATTATGTTACCAAGTTTAGTGCACATTTATATGGAACCTTTTTTTAACATTACTACGAATTAATGAAAATTTTTTTTTAATAAAGTGTTCAGTGTAGATAATTCTTCAATCAAGATGAATAAAACTTTTTTTTTAATTTTAGCTGCCCATTATCTATTATCATTTTTCCTGGTACAGAAGATATACATTAGCTTGATGCCTTTTCATAAATTTATGTTTAACGTGCTTACAGTAAGAACAAAAAATAATTTCGCGTAGGCTCTGGTCGATTGAGGTATATTGTTCGCGTTAAGTGAAATGGGTTACTTATTAATATTGACCTTCTTTACTTCACATTCAACTTAAACGTATTTAAACTGCCAAAAAGCTTTGAAATATAACGTAAAAATTGAATGCCCACCTCGCCCCTTTTAACCATTAACCTCGGACTTTCTCTTCTTCAAAAGCGCGCATCAACCAGCGCCCGCACACATACCACGAAAGTGAAAAAAAAGCACAATACGCGCCTTGCAGGCATCTCGCGACTTGGAAAATCATTTAGCGAGCGTTAAAGTCACGTGTGCGGGGGAGCGCGCAATTAACCGGGGACCTCGCTCCGACGTATATTTGACAAACGATAAAACCACCCGATAGTGCAGGCGCGCGTGCGGGGCCATAAAATTTACGACGCTATCGGCGCGTGATTTACCATTCTTAAATCTCTGAGAGTAAGCTTCTTCTTCTTCTCTGTACGCCGCAGCGCTGACGGAGGAACGAGCCGGCCTCGCCTCGAAGATAAAGAGCCTGGAGCGCGAGTTGAACCTGAAGACACACAAGAGCGAACGCGAGCGAGCCAACGACGAGCTACGTTCGAAGCTCAAGGCTGCGGAGACGCTTTGCGAGAGCCTCATGGATGAAAACGAGGACATGAAGAAGGAGATACGCGAACTCGAGGAGGAGATATATGAGATGCAGGACAATTTCAGGTGGGTGATGCAAGATTAGAATGAACCGACAAGCAAAGAGCGCTCTAACTTTCCTGCTCGTGCTTGGTAAGGGATGATTGGAAAGTCCAGGTATAGACATCGACCGGTATGGGGAGAGTTAAGTTGAGAAAGATATGGCCATAGATCCAGGATTTTGTTGGTTTAGGCGCGCAGCTATTACTATTTTAGTATTTTACTGGGCTGGTAAGGTGTTAAGATTTTTAAAGTTATTTTGTCCAATAATTTTAGATGAGAAAAAATATTTATTTATTTTTACTAAGATTTAGTTTAATCGATTTCTGTTTCACTATTTCGTCAGAGCATTTAATACTATCATTGTGCTTCAATATAATATATAAGAACGAAAACGGAAAAATTGAATCCATTGTTATAGTAGAAGAATAACTGCAATATATTTGCATGTATTGATTGCAATTCTAGAATGAATTCGAAACTAATTTCTCTTATTATCTTGATTTATTGGTATATTTATATAATACAATCATGTGAAATAACAACTTCATAATTTATTTTTACAATTTCTCAATAGGTAATAGATGTTATTATTAACCATAATCGTTAAAATTGATGCTGTTATAGACAGCTTTAAACGTGTGTTAATATATGATAAAGTATGTATTTGCTACTAATTATTCTCGAAAGATTTACGTTCAAAGTAGTTATGAATTTATTTGTTAAGAAGCTAGTGCAACGTCATATACACCTTTAGACAATCACAAATTATGCGAATAAAATAAAGCTAGTTTTGCATATTTTTTTTTAAAAAGAGAGGAACAGGCTGATGAATATACAACGATAAGGAAGAATCTAGAACAATCGAACAAAAATTGTCGCATTCTATCGTTCAAATTAAGGAAACTGGAGCGGAAAACCGAGCAACTCGAAGTAGATAAAACCGACGCGGAAAAGAAATATGAACAAGTATGTAGCATATCTTTCACTAAAAAATTTCTATCATTATCATAAATAATATGAAGGATAAATAAAAAATAATTTTTCATCTGCTAAGACCAAAGCGATAGAAGAAATTCTTAAAAAGGTTGGAACAGAGTACAAAAATCGATCGGTACACAAGAAACCGACTGAGTATGCCCAAAAAATGGCAATAAAGAAAATGATCGAAGGAGTGGAAAAGGATTTAGGTAAGGAATTCACGAAAAACACAAACATATACATCGCATAGCTGTATGTAATTACGCTAAATACTCAAATAAATACTATGGTTCGAAATGCCAGGTGAAGTGATGAATGTGATGGTAAACTTGATGATGGACGGACGCGAATTGGGCATTCCGGCTTCGAACTTTAAGTATGACAAATTGTCCAGAGAGCACGAAATGCTCAAAGAAAAACTCGACAAGACACTGAAGGAACTTACGCAGGAGAAGGAGACGAAGAAGAGCAAACCAAGCGCAGCTGCGGATGATTCGAAAAACGAGGAACTGAGCAACCGTGAGTTAATTGCAGAGTATTTTAATTGTTTGTTTTGCAAAATAATGTGATATGAAATCGTATATAGAGAGATTCATTGAAAACTTTCGTCTGACCAGACTCAGTCTCAATCTACTTCGACTGATTCCGTATTTATAAATTTAATAATTGCCCACATCAATTACGAGGCAGTTTGAAATACGTCAAAAGCAGAATGTATTGATTAGGTTATCCTTGTATAAACGGTAAATTTTGAATTTTAATAGAGAAAATTATCAGTACCCTACAATTTTCCAAACTTTGATCTAGAAACAAAATTAATAAAATGCACTTTACCTTAATACAAGAGTTCCAATTACAATCTACGTAGCTACCTAAATTACGCTTCCCACCTAATAGCCTTGACGAAAATATTCGCGCTCGTTCTAATATATTGATCGTTTCACTCTTCCCTCCTACACAAAATCCTTACGCTGCACGTTTTTCCTCCAGCGAAAATTGCAACGCTTGCCGCCCTCTCCAAGAACAAAAAAAAAAGAAAAATCTCAACCCGCATTAGACCCCATGCACACACGCGGAAACTTTGCAAATTCTCCGAACCATAAAATCCATCAACTGCTCCCCCGTTTACGAACGTTTACCTGCGGCGCGCGAGATAAATTCCGTACCCCGGGGTTATAGTATAGTAGTCTCGTTATGCTCGTGTCTCGCGTATGTAACCTTTAAACTTGGCCTGTGATGTTGCAGTGAGGAGGAAGCTGGAGGAGAGCCAGGCGTCGCGCGAATTCGAGCGCAAGTCGTGGGATGGCGAGAAGGTCAAGCTCCAGGAGGAGAAGGAGAAGCTCAAGTCGAAGCTGCTCTCCCTGTCAGCCGACAAGCTCAAGGTCTACAACGAAGTCGTACAGCTGAAGAAGGATCTTGGTAATTATTTTTTTATACGAAGGTTTGATAGAAAATCTATATAGTTAGGAGAGTTGGAAAATTAGATGATCAAATTAAATAACAAATTTTTATAAAATTCTAATTTATTTAATATTTAATGAAAACTAAAACTGACATTCTTCATTGAAATAAAATTTAGATCTGCATAGTAATGTAATTATTATTGTTGGTCAATTTGAAAGAATTAGGGTAGAATTTTTTTTTAATGAAAAATGATTGAACAACAAGCCGATTCGATACCAAATCAGAAGCCAGATCGGCTAACGATCTAACTGAGATATACCTAATTATTGAATGTGATGTTCATCAATGATATTTCCCAGAGGTGGCGACGTCATCGAAGAAAGACACGGCGCGTATGGAATCGACCTTAGACAATCTAAGGAAGGAACTGGCTCTGGAAAGAGAACGAGCGAAAAAGCTCCAGGATGAATTACACACAGTTGGTGAGAAGGAGACAAGACTTGCCAGGAACCTAACCACGGTTAGTTTAATACTCGAATATAACTTAATTCGATCAGAAAATAGAAAAAAATCAATTTAAAAATAATTTATATCAATGTAAAATTCATGTTTATGGGGTACGCATGCACTCAAAGTCTTTTTTATATGAGCCGATTGACATATAATATATATTTTGAATAAAATTATTTACGTATGAGATTTGCAATTCCCGTAAATTGAAATTGCCATTAATCGTTATCGTCAAGAATCGTATAAATTTTTTACACCCTCTAAAAATATTAATATACACTAAATTAAAAAAATATTTATTTTATTACATTTGGCACGTTGCCATGTTTTAATTTTTACACTGTTTAAATGGGTTAATCTTTTATGTATTGCCTTGACGGTTCTTCTCAAAATTAACTACGTAAATCTTTTTTGCGTTTCTCCAAAAAAATAATATAAGAATTTTCTTCCAACAGATATTTTATTTATTTTCAATGTTCGACGTCATAATACATAAACTTATTTAAGAGTTAATTTGCATGGTTTATTTGTATCATATTATATATCTTAAAATTTCTATATGAGTGATTTACAAAATGTATTTTTATGTTTGATTTAATAGACTGAGACAGCGAAAATTCAGTTGGAAAATGATCTGAAGCAGACCAAATTAGAACTGGAAAACGCAAAGAACACGATGACGGCAAAGTTGGCAGACGTCACCACAGAAGTGTCAACGTTGAAGAAAGAAAAGGAAAAACTAAAAACTCAATTGGAAAAAGAGAAGACTGCTAAAGATGCGGAAATAGCCGTACTGAAAAAAAAGAACTTAACACTCGAAAAAGCTGGCTTGAACTCAAAGAAAATCGAAGACTTGAAGCAAACCTACGATGAAAAAATTACAAGTAAGTGTATTTTCATTAGTAATTTTTATATAAATAATTATGTGTGTATGATTTTATGAAAAATTTTTTAAATATATACAAGGATTTATTGGTTTTAAAATTCATCCGTACAAAAAGTTCTTTGCAATATATATCATTTGATATTATATAAAAATAAGTAATACTATATTTTAAAAGAAATTATTTAAATAGCGCTACAAACTCAACTGATTATTATTTGTTCAGATCTTGAAAATGAAGTGAAAAAAGGTACCCAGCAGTACGACCAATTATCCAGCAAGCACGATAGACTTTCTGAATCCAAGCTGCAGTTGGAGAGGGAAAATCAGCTTCTCAATGGGTAAGAAAACGTGCAAATTCATATACAATTCAGTCGAGTGAAATTGCCATATTTCTCTATACTGACAAAAAACATTGTGTGTCAGGCAACTGATAGACCACAAGCAGGATTACATAACACTGCAAGCGGAACTGCAGGAGGTCCGGCAATATTACAAGGCGAAAGAGACAGAATGGCTTTCACAGAAGTTGAGGCTTGAGGTAATTATAACATGAAAATCTATTTCCTTATTTATAATAAAGGACTTTACGCTTTTAATTGTTCGAAAATATATTAGAAAAGAAGACAATTTCACCAGTGGTAATGATATTTATTATTAAATAAAGGTATAGAAAGTAATTTAAATGTTATTATGTCATATTTTTCAGTTCGAATTTTTTAATCTGATAGCACGCGAATAAGAAAAAGTAGATTTTGCTACTGAAGTAAATCAGTTTTTTTCAGAATAATATGTTTAAACTTAATAAATGTTTTTATATTAACCTTTTTCAAAGAATATATTGATAAGTTTTATTTTTCAATACTGTTATGGTAAATAAATTTTTTGACTATAAATATGACCTACATAATTAGCCTACAATATCACTATGAATTTAATGCTTAGAAGTTTATATTTTTTAATCACAGACTAATATTTCACTTATACTTTCATAAAAGTTTAGAAAAATTTACAATCAATTTAAACATATATAACTATTTCAAAATTACAGCTCAAATAAGTCATTTAAATAGCTAAAAGATATTTTATCTGCTGCAGTAATTTAGCGTACTCAGTCCTATGATTGAAACGTTATTTATTTCGTTCACTTAAATGGACAAAATTTCATTAAACGCGACAGTGTGAAATCATCTAATATAATAGCTGTCTCGAGTAGCGTGGGCAATTTTCAGCACTTCATACTTCTGTCTTTCTCTGTCAATGATCTTTAGGAACAATTGCGCGAGTACGAGAAGACGGCAAACACGCTGTCGCAAGAGGATTTGCGCGAAGAAAATCTCAGGCTGAAGAGGGAAAGCAGCTCACTGACGCAACAGATCGAGGACTTGAAGAAAGCCGTAAGTCGAGCGTTTTCTTTTTTGGGTGTAAGATTTGATCGACAAGAAACTAACTTACTCTATGATTTGATAATGCTGTACTAAGATCTTTTAGTACATCGCAAGAACATTTTAAGTTGTACGGAAATCACTGGAAACTGTCTTATTATATTTCTCTATTAATTATGTCCGTGTAACCTAATTATTTAATTGAACACTTGCATAATAATAAATAACTCTACTATAAGATTTATATAATAATTGTTTTCGAAAAATGCAAACTCGTTAATCTTTTTAATAGACCGTTTATATGTACAAGACGAATATTTATCGAAAAATTCGTTATCTTCATCAACACATAGTTGAAAATGAGATCCGGTTTTGACATAAATTTTTTGTATCAAAAACATAGTCAGCTAATACGTATACACTTTTTTGTGTAATTAAGATTTCTATAGTAAGCAAAAAGTATACAATATTTGAGTATAGTACTAACGAAAAGTAAATGGAGCTATTACATACATTTAATGTTTTCATTCTTCACTGACTTTGTGCAATAATTTGTTCAACTATCCAAAACACTCTATATCCAAAAATCAAATGCCATACTAAATACTTCCTTCCTATCCTAAACAGAACGACGACGTTAGCAGCAAACTGCAAGACTACACGCACGTGGCAAAGATCCAGCGCAACCTGAACGCCGACAGCTCAGCCCTGGACTCAGAGCTACGAAAAACTAAGAACGCCCTGGTGAACGTAGAAAAAGCGCGCAAGGCCGAGCTGGCCCAGGTCAAGATGCGCTACGAGCAGCGCGTAACGGCAATCGGCGACGAGATCAAATCCATACAGGCCCAACTGACGCGCTACAAACGCGAACGCGACACTTACAAGCAGATGCTCGAAGGTGCCCAGAAGACTATTGCTGATCTCAAGAGCGTTAGGTCGAGACGGCCATCCGCAACGTCGTCTGGCAAGTCTACCGACGAGGTGAGATACATATGAGGCGTTTCATGTCAAATGTCCCAGTGCGGCGCGCGAGCGTCAACTCATGCTATTTCTAACAAGTGTT